>JAQQAE010002140.1:0-23078 GCA_029823295.1 Pseudamia nigra
CCCAACCGGTCGAGGCAGATGGCCGCCTACCCTGAGCCGCTGGTTCTGCTGGAGTTTTTTCTCTTCTGTTAAAAGAATAATTTAAAAGTCTTCTGGATCCAGACGATAATCCAGATCACTCCCAGAATCTAATCGATTGACCCATGTGCCATTTCTGGCCTATACTGAAAATTCCATCCCAATCCATTCATAGGTTTTCCAATTTATGTGGTGAACAACAAATGGATGGATGGACAGACTAACTATTTTAACGTCACAGGCATTTTTAGATATATTAAATTGTCATCTTAAATTTAGACTTGTTCCATAAAAATAGTGCAGCAGTATATTAATATATATGTGTTGTGCGTGATTGAGAAACGCATGACGTATACTTTGTCCAGCACCCACTTCATTGAAATGCGCTGGAGGGCTCTATTGACAGCTGGTTTTGCATGCAGGCAGCACTATGACTGAGGCCGAGATGCATCTAAATCAAACAGATAGGGACAGCCTCTATCAACTTATGTCCTGAAATAAAAGCATCTCTCACATGAAAGGCAGGATCTCCATGGTTTCCCCTGGAGCCGGGCCTTGTTGCCATGGGAGTGGAAGGTGCTGGAAGAGGAAAAACACAGAGTACAAGAAAGACGGGCAGGACGACAGTGTTATCATTCTAACCATTGACGCGTGCACTGATTATTCTGCTTTTACTTTAAACTTGTCTTTGTGGTCCAAATACAAATTTTACTTAACCCTTTCATGCATGAATTATTATTATTATTAAGGTAGTGGTTGAAAATGGTTAAATTATGCCCATCAGGGCATGTCCATTTAGTGAAATACAATCATAACTATGCTCTAGTCACTGTTTGAACATGTATAAAAACTAAATTATGAATCAACTACACAATTTGTATAGTATTTTTTGTATTGTAGTTTTATATAAAAGACCAAATAGTGCTTTCTATTTGTGCCTGTGCTGTAGCTCTAATTTGTGTGAACAATTATACGGCCCCACAAAGTGCAGTGACTCAGCAAACAGTGAAATACAGACAAAATTACTTGAATGTTTTAGTTTTTGTTCATTTTTTACTGTTTGATTTATTATTGTTCAGTTTTCTTTTTTTGCATCTGATTTGGTTCATATTCATATCTGGTTTGTTCATTTTGTCACTTATATGGTTCATTTTCCTTACAATTTTATACATTTGGCTCTATTTTCCTTATTATATTGTTCATTTAACTCACTGACTTATTGCATTTTGCTTTGCTTGATGCCGTTCTTCTGTAATTACTATACATTTACTGTCCTCCGTCTTGTCAGTGTACCTTCCACTGTAGTGGAACCTATGAATAACTTCCATTTAATCTTTTATATGTTATTAATGCTACATTGTGTTAAAATCTGTTTTAAAAGTGTGTTCTGTAAGTTGTAATCCTTGCTGTTCATCCATAACCCAGAGTATTATCCATCAGTCACATGACACTGGCAAACACACGTATGCTGGGAACAGACTGTTTGCCTAACTGTGTAAAGGCTATTCAGGCAATATTGTGCAAGCCCTGTGCTGATTTTCCTAATGCAATTAAGCATCCCATCAACATGTGTCTGTTCCTGATGACACATATTACAGGGGACTAACTGAGAAACGAACATACACAACTGGTGCGTTACACAAGACCTCATGCTGTGTTTTAGTTGCTTTTTGCTGACGTCTTTTCTGTACAGACGCAACCAGAATGAATTGCTTAGAGGGCTTCATTTGAAGTCTGAGGACCTACTAACCCGAGCCAGGTTGAGCAAGTTCATACCCCTTGGTTCTGTTTATATACATCCAATCAGATGTGAGGAAGTCTGACCTGGTTGTTATGTACCGAGCAGGTCACGCTTGGACTCCGCTCCATACAGAGCCTGAGGTGATTGAGTGGGTGGTGTAACACAGGGCAGGTGCACAGGTGAAGTGATGAGTCTGCTACGTGCACATACAACACGATTTGTTCTAGGTCTTATCTTTCATTCTGAATGTCTATACAGATAACAATATGCTGGGCCATTTCATCAGGTTTATTCTAGGCTGTTGTTAAATAGATGTTGAAACTGGATGAAAATGGGAAAGAACATGAGCAGAATGACCAGAATGGTTTGTTTGATATTGGAAATATCAATACAGTAGGATATATTTAGCTTGTTCAAATAGTAATTAAGCCATAAAGTCCTTTTCTTGCATCAGCAAATTGTCAAGACAAGACGTACTAAGTCATTAAAGTGTTGTCTATATTACAGTGATTTCAAGTTGCTGTTTTGGTTGGGACTCAAAGTGGGTTGTGGAGCCTTTTTCTCCCAGGTTGTCAATTTTTGATCCATTTTTGTTGATTTTTTTAAATGGATTTTTGTTTGTTTTGTGGATTATTTTGTTTAGATTCTGGCTTTTTATTCATTTTATAGGTGTTTTAATTGTCTTGATTATGGAGGTTATATTTTCACTAGCGTCTGTTGGTTGGTTTGTTTGACTTCTAACAGGATTACGCAAAAACTACTAACCTCATTTCCACAAAATTTTGTGGAATGCTAGTGTTTGGGTCAAGGAAGAGCGCATTAACTGTTGGCGAATATTAAAAGGGTGGATCCACAACTATTTCAAAACTTTCTTTCACAATGTAAGATCAGGGTTTTTTTCTACATTTTCTGTAACTTCTTGAATAATGCATGGATCTTGATGAACAAAATCAGAGATATTTAGGAGAAGAGTTTCTATTAATACTGTATATCCAATTTGGGACAAATCCAAGTAAAATCCAGGATTGGGCCGATTCAAATATATATGTTTTTTCATCTGTTAAGTGCAGTAAGAAATAGGCTCAGAGGTTTGAATGTGCCACCACAGCTGAGAAAATGGGAAGTGAATGAATCATATGTGTCATTTTTAATGTATATTTAGTCAAATATGCTGCATTTTGGTACAGATCCAGATCTAGTTTTTGACTGTGTTCTCGATTATTTTGTACATATTAAATGTTTTCTTGATTAGTTTGTTTCTTTTCATTAATTGTTGTTACTTTTGTTTATTATTTTCTTTGCTTTGTCCAATTGTCTTTATTACGTATTTCATGTTTTTGTGATTTTTTGGCCTTTTTGTAATTATTTGTTTGTTTTTACATAATTTTTATTGGTAATTTTGTTAATTTGTGTTCATTGTGTGGACATTTTGACATTTTCATGGCTTTTTTTATTATTTGATATATGAAAACAAATTAAGGGATAGAAAATGGATGGATGGATGGATGGATGGATGAAAACAAATGTATGTAATTTAACAAATAAATGTATTTTTGTTAATGTTTTGTTAATTATATTGGTTTTATTTGCATTTTATTTTTGTTTGTTTGTTTTCTTTTATTTGTGGACATTTTGTTAGTTTCCTTGATTATACTGGTTTATTTTTATTTTTATTTGCAGACATTTGGTTCATTTTCTTGATTATCTTGTCTGTTATCTTGCTCCTTTTGTTGATTTTGTGCTATTGTTTTCATTCTTATAAACCTTTTTTTTCCTTTGAACAATAAAACACATGGGATGAGGTTTTTTTTAGCGTGCCCTCACATAAACTAATTAAGCCAATAAAGCATTTTGTATATGCTCATGCGCATCCACTAAGCAGGTGAAAAAAGAAGGAAGTGTTTACCAATGAGAGGAAGAGGCCATAAACAGAGTGATGTCATTTTCCTGAAATAACAATCCCACATACAGTACAACATCAGTACTGACGTCATGGAATATAAGACTTCATTTAATTAGATAATTTGATTAAAACAGGCGTTGGCTGTGTTTTAGCCAAAGACCAGATTTGGCTTTTGAGTCAGAGGGTCTGGTTGATGCAGCATATGTTTGTGCTGTATGTTTTAATTAAGAAAAATAAAGACTGATACCTTTATTGCCCAAAATGTCATGACAATATACTCAAAATTTAGCCTGTAAGAGCATCCCATTACCATTTCACATCTGATTACTGTAAGTGCAGTTATATGCACAAAAAATCATGTACCCTGAGAACATGAGGTGACAGCGTAGGTCAGATACATTCAAAGTAATATTTTAAGGGGTGTGTTAAATGTACTGCCACAATATAAAAGCCTGAAAAAACAAAAATGAGATAAGGAAGCTACTGTAGCTTACGTAGGGTGCTTCAAAACATTGGAGTGAGATATGGTAGAGGAAGGGGCTAGTTGGTACAAAAACACTTTTTTTCCTCATTTTCAACACACTAGAGAACAGTGAGTTAAGGGAGAAGAAATAACTAAGAGAGGGGCCTTTGTAATATTGAAACATGCTATACGTGATCATTTTTAAACATTGTTGTCAATTCAACTTCATTACTTTGAAACTGTATATGTGCATTAGCCAGGCAAAGGCATCCTGGAGAATAAAGGTAACCCAGCAACGAAAAGCAAAGTCTTGAGATTAACCCAGTGCACTTCCCCTGGTGTGCATTTACATTCATCATGCACAGCTCTCTGGCAGACAGATGTTTCTACAGATAACATGAAATCAGATAAAAGTATGCACTAACAGCCTGGATTTTGGGTTACAATTCTCTTTTGTTATCCAGTATAGATTGAAGCGTGTATGTCTTCACAATAAACATAATTAAGTATACATTTAGTGTAATATGTGTAAAAGGGAAAGCATATGAGTGGCATCTGTGGAGAGCAGAGTAAACAGAAACAGTACTCATGTAAAAGTACTGTTACTTTTTCATTATATTAACTCAGGTAGAAGTAGTTATAAACAAAAGTATTTGAGTAAGAGTAAAAATGTATCTGACAAAAAAACAGTCAGGTACTGAGTAACTTGATAATATGGAATTTATTACAACCGAACATATTGCCTTCGAACAGGTACTACGAACAGGTATTTCATTTATGTGTATTTCTACAATAATTTTTATTTTTGTTTATTTCTGTTCTTTAATGTGTGCATTTTTTCTGATTCTGTTGCTTTTTTTAACATTTTTGATGATTCTTTGTTGCTCATATTGTTGCTTATTTTGTAACTTTTGGTTCAATTTCTTGATTACATCACCATTTTTGTTTATTCAATTACTTTCTTCCATTATGGTCATTTTGTTGTTTTTTTTTCCCATTCATACTTATGTTAATGTGACAATTGATGCTCTGTTCAATTTTGTTAATTTTTTTGATGATTTCATCAGTTCTCTTTTTTCATTTCTTTGATTATTTTGTAACTGTTTTTGATTACTTCATGACTAAGTTTTTCATAGTTTTTCATTTTGTCAATTTGCTTGAATATTTTGCTCAGTCTTTTAAAAATGTAATTGATTATTTGGTGATTTGTTTTTAACCCATTCATGAATGAATGATTCATGGGGGAATTTGTTGATTTTTCTGTTTTTTATTCCTTTCTTTGCAGTTTCTTGATTGCTTTTTTTTCCTTCTTATGTCTAATGTGGCTAATTTGTTCATATTGCCTATTATTTTGTTCATTTTTCTTCTGATTTTGTTCACTTTTTCCTCAAATACTTGATTCTTTTGTTCAATCTTCTTGTTCACTTTAATTGTTTATTACTATTTTGTACCTTTTGCTTCTCATTTTATTATTATTTGATTTTAAGTCAAAATACTCACTGGTGTGTTGCATTTTGCTTTGCTTTTTGCCTTGATTTTGCAATTGCTACAAATTTAATGTCACCTTGTTACTGTCAGTTTGCCTTTGTAGAGTAGTGTAGTGAACATTGTGCATGATAAATGAATGTGCATGGTAGAATTATAGTTTTTATCACAAAAGTAACTATGAGTAAAAAGTATTCTGTAACACAACTACTTTCGGTAAGTACCTGGAAAGGAGTAAATGTACTTGAGTACTCCACGTTTCTGAGTGGCACTCTCCTGAATTAAAGCCTTTTTGTTCTATAAAACCAAAGCTTGCACGTGATTTAGTGGAAATCCCTCTGTTACTGTTTGACCATTGAGCAAGGGGAATCACAGACAGTTCTTATTTATTACAGTGCACTTCACAGCTGAGTCAACACCCAGTACAAAAGTGTCCAGCTACTGTATATCAGAGTCCTCACAGGACCTAGGATCGCATCGTGTGCATAGAGATTTTGTTAAAACATGCAGATTGTATGCAGGGGATGTTTATAGGTTCCTTTGTCACAGAGATGAGCCTATGTATTTCAGTCAAACAAAAGCATCAGTGTTGGGCTGTGTATTATAGAAACTGTGAGGGGATTTCAAGTCTTTGTGCTGAATCTGTAGTTCATACAGAAAGTGAATCATGAGCTATATTTGTCCAAAACCTTTTCTCTGAAACACAATCCAAGCGAGAAAATCCAGGAGAATATTTGTATTACAAAGCAAAGGATCCTCACACTAGGCTATAAAACCAATTTCATAGCATAAACAGCTTTGTAATAGCAGTTTATGCATATACTGTACATGTCTATTTTGGACATTTTCTCATTTTACACATTATGTTTTTTGTCATATACTGTAAAGCCAGCAGTTGTCCCCTATCAGTCCCAGGAAACCTATTAATCTTTAACTAGGAGCTGTAGTGGCAGCCGGTGCTTTTAAGCCTGAGCTTTATTGCTGAAAGAAGCAGGATGTGCTTACCCGGGTTCTACATTAAGAGCTGCTGCACTGTTCTGTTGGGTAAACATGTATATATACTGCATGGAGTTTGGTCCTGCAGTTGCCTGAAAGATGCTCAGCTGTGTCAGTCTAAACTAAAAACTGAGAAGAGTGTTGCATTCTGTTAAAAGGCACCTGTGATAAGTAACCAGGTGTTAATGTACTGCAGCTCACAGGTCTATCCAAATGGTATCATGCTTTATTATTTATTTTCTTGTTTGTCTATATCATGCAATTCACTAACGATGCAAATAAGCCACTGCTTTTAAAAAAATTTTTTTTACTCCTTCTTCTTGTTCTAATAAAACATAAAAAACTGTGATCAACACACTCCTGTTCGTTGTCTTTAACAATAAACTTGGACTCTACAATAAAACTAAAACTGTAAAACTGAGATCCACGTCTTACCTTTTAAAATTCCTCACATTTCCTTGAAAATGAAGGAGATTCAGTGTTGAATTATTTTATCTTATTGGTTCCTTAAGGAGACATCTAATTGAAAGTCCCTCAAAATGTATAAATTGTTAATAATTGTTAATATTTTTATGAGTCCTTGGAATACCCCTCAATGCAGGTGAAAATGACATCATTTATTAAACGCGATCCCTATTATTTCTATTTCATGATGATATTGTATTGTAGATCAAACATAGTGCGCATATGAAGGTATTTGAGTTCAAGAAAAATCTACTTTAGACTAGTATCTATATTGGAAACAAACTATTCTCATAACACTTAGTGCCGTCATTAATGTTGTCTCGTTTGATTAAAAAGGCTACTTAACTTAGAGAATGCCCTAATTTGCTTCATGAGCTGATGTTCGAACTAATAAATGTTCTGGATCTTAGTAAAACAGCAGATAAAGCTTTTTTCCTGCACTGATTAAAATGATGCATAGTCAACGGTGAAAACTCCCCTCTAAGGTTTCTGGTTTCTCATGATATTTTTAATCATTGTAAAGGTCAGGATGAAAACAACAGGCTTAGGAGAAATATGAGACGGTGGTTGTCTCATCTCAGCTGATGCAGCAGCCGCAATGCCAAAGAGAGGAAAAGCTGTAAATTAATTCAAAGCAATGGGGAAAATTGGACTGCCTTTTCATTAACTTTATCTTCAAGATTTTAAAGAGAAAATGAGGAAAATAGGGGAAAAAAGACACACAACTTTAGTGATTATAATTTAAACAATAAAAAATCTATTTTGTAATACAAAAGAACAATAAATAATTTGCTTAATAAATAAACAGACAAGGAAGTACTTGAGTTTATAGATTCACAATGCTAGACAGAAGCAGATCACAATCACCCAGGAGATAGTCTCTTTTCAGGGTGGACATTTTGTTCACCACTTTAAAGCGAAGAGAGCGCTGACTGAGATGTTCCTCTGAGATACCGTCGAAGAAGAAGTCCTCATTGAAGATTGGATTACGGCTTTTCCTGATGACAGTACTGCGTTGCTTCTGGACTTTTCCAGGAACCAGACAGAGGCTGACACTGCAGTTAATAATCTTGGGGTCTACGGAGAGAGGATAAAGCCCCTCAGCACTGATCAATCGAACCCGTAGTCTTTGGTTATCAGGACAGTACTCTGCTGAGAGTCTCAGGCTGCCATCTTTTCCTATGGGCACAATTCTTTCCTTCATTACCCTCTCTCTGTGCAGTGTCAAGTCCATGGGGAAGATTGTAGGGGGGGCCAGAGTGTAACTGCTGGGCAGGCCTTCAGCTAACGCCTCTGATGCCCTCCTCATGACATTGGGGCTGTTGTCAGTGGAGCTGCCTTCATCTGTGGACAGGGAATTGTTCCTGGATGCCATTGCTTTCCTCATGTTCCTTGACAAGAGCAGTTCATGGCTCAGTGCTTTGAAGAGGGAAGACTTGGCAGGACACCTGGTCAGCAGAGGTGAGCTGAAGGGAGACGATTCAGTAGAGGAAGTTGTATCACTGTCCAGAGTGGCCTGCCAGTTCAGAGTGTAGCCTCTTGGGGAAAGCCTGGAAGACAGGGCATTAAGGCTAAAGGAGGAAGGGGATGAGGACGGTGAGGTGGAGGGGGAGGCTCTTGAGCACATGCTGGACCGACTTCTGGGCAGCAGCAGGGGAGAAGAGCCAATGTCAGAGTGGAAGAGTGACTCCTTCCTCCTGGTGTGGGGACTCTCCAGTAGGGTGCAAAAGCCATAGCAGGTCTGGGTTTTGGCAAGGTGTGGAAGGGACAAGGCAGCTTGGCTCTGGGGATCCGCGTTGGTTGTTTCCTCATCACTGCATCCATCGCAGGGGCTTTCATCCACACTCTCCACTTGAATTATGTGTGGGTTAAGTGGCTCATGACGTGTCAGCTCTGCTTCAGAGCTGTCACAATTAGACACTCTTATAATGCGCACAGCTCGGCCATGATCTGTACTTTTTGTCTCCTGCAGAGATGGGATAGTTGGTGGGATGCAGAATTCTGGGATATTATCAGGAGTGATGACATTAGGACAGAGGGAAATCCGTTTGGGTTTATCAACTTTTTCTCCAAACAAGATGCCTCCAATTCTAAGTCTGAGTTCTTCGGATGGACTAGGCATATTAGATCTCTCCACTGACACGCGGATCTTCTCCACTACCCACATGGGAACACTAGTAGATATGTGAAAACTCTGCAGAGTTAAAAAAAAATACAGTATGAAGTTGCTGCACTGTTTACTAAATTCAAACATGTACAAAAAGTCTAAAGAAGGAAAATCATGCTATAATATATAGTATGTATAATCATTCATTCTTACCTTGAGCTAGATCATCCACAAAGACTGCCCTGAAGAGGATAAACAAAAACCCTGAAGGTTAATGCTGTCACAAATCTCAGATGCTCCCTTGACAAATGTTAGAAGTTCCTTCTTGTCAGTAGCAGCACATCTGTGACTGTTTGAGCGACGCAGGCTGTTAAATGAAGGAGGAACCCAGTGAATATAACACACACCCCTTGTACTGCTCTACCAGGATCCTCCCTCTCTCCTTAGCCACTTGTTCCCATGGATACACCCAAACAGAACAGTGACCCTGTAGTAACCACTGCACTGTTTAGAAAGATAAGCTCACGACTTTAAAGAGGACAGCTGTTTTTAATCAAATGGCAGGCATATGTTTTACTTGTTGCTTTTTAAGTTTGATATCCCGCATGACCTTCTTCAGTGAACATAAACAAGGTGATCAGATTAGATAATTTTGATTTATTGTACAGCATTTAAAGGTCCACCAGCTTTTGATTGTAAAACTTCAAGGAGTTTGGAAGAGAGTCAAATCAAGCTTTATCTGTAATGTTTAACAGTGGAAACAAGTGGTATTTACTTGCTGCTGGAGCTCCGGTGTCAAAAAATTAAGAAGTAGTACTGATTGAAACTCTTTGAAAAACTGCACCATAGTTTCTTGATGTCTCAGCACACTACCTGAAAAATATAGCCCTGACACTGTTATGTTGTTAAAAGATTATGATGAGATTCTAAGTACATTTGCACCATTTATATAATTGTTATTTTTAAATCATTTGAAAATAGTGTTTTCGTAGCTGCACAAATATGCCTTTCAGTTTTTATGTACAAAAAACTGAAAATCAAATATCATCAGTCAAATGATTGGACACACCTTTGCCTTCACTGTACATTAAAATTGAAGATATTCAAACTGTGAAAGAAAATGTGCAATTATGTAATAAACAAAAAAGCCTTGAACAAACCAGAACATGTTTTATTTTTTAGATTGTTCAGCTTTCATGCTTGATGTTCTGATGACAGCTTTGCACTCTCATATTCATAAGGTACAAGGAATCTCATAAAGTGCTGATTTGTGCCATTTCTTGGTTTCTTAATTTGCTTTAAACCTTGGTAAATGGTCTTGCACTTAAATAGTGCCTTTCTCCCCTACAGCACTCAAAGTGCTTTACACTGCTTTCCATTCACCCACACATTCATACACCAGTGACACTCACTGGGAACAATGTGGGGTTCAGTGTCTTGCTCAAGGACACTTTGGCCTGTGGACATGAGAAGCCAGGATTTGAACCGCTAACCCTTTGGTTCCTGGACAACCCACTCTGCCCATTGAGCCACAGCCGCCCCAATTCCCCTGCACTTAATAACTGAAGGTTATCAAGTGATAACTGAAGGTTATCAAGTGCAGGGGAGGGGTGAGTACAGTCACTACTACTACTACTGTACAAATACATACTATATCACAAGAAACACTCAGTTAAGTAAAGAGAAGGGCAGTCCATCATTACTTTAAGAAATTAACTTTAGTCTGAAAAACTTTGAACATTCACCAAGTCTGTCAAACACTATGATGAAACTGGCTGTCATGATGACTGTTCCTTGTTTCTGAGGCTGGTAATTCTAATAATCTTATCCTCTGTAGTGCAGGTACAGTAGGTCTTGGTGTTCCTCATCTGGGATGGACCAGTTTCATCATAGTGTTTGATGGTTTATCAGCTTCATTTGTGAACACATTCAAAGATCTTAAGGTTTTTCAAATTGACTGATTTTCATTTCGTAACGTAATGATGAACTGTCTTCTCTCGTCATAATATGGATTTGCACAAGGCACATCTGTGAATTGAAAACCATTCTCCCTCGTGAAATTTTATGAGAGGATGCCATGAGTTTGCAAAGTTGTTATCAAAGTTACATGTGTCTAGAATATAAAACATGTTCTGGGCTGTTTAAAACTTTAGTACATACCGTATTTTCCGCACTATAAGGTGCACCCCCCAAAAAATGTCATTTGTAATTTTTTTTTAATAATCCGGTTCGCCTTATAGTGCGGAAAATATGGTAATTGTTTTACAATTTAGAATGTCTTTAGTATTAATGTACAATGTAGAAAATAATAAAAATAAAGAAAAAAATAATTGAAGGTGAAGGTGGGTCCAGACTTTGACCGGTAGTGCAGAAATGTCAATTTAAAGGTCAAGGTCAAATGTATTTATATAGCACATTTACTCATGCTGAATAAAGTTATCTGTCATGTACAGTATGTGTTCCTGTCGCTTTGTACCAGTCAGCAAGTAAGAAGCTGCATTTTGAACCAGCTGAAGGCAATGTACAGGGGACTGGGCCAGACCATAATGCAGACTTGCAGTCATGCAATCAGCAGGTAATGAACAAATGAATAACATGTTCAAAGACATTAACTGGAAGGTATGGCTTTACTTCGCTAGCTGTCTCAGGCGGAAGAAGTCAGACTCAAAGGTTTTTCATGTGTTTGACAGTATGAGGATAAAGGGCCCAGAGCACAGTCAATGCCAACTATGACAGCAGAATTGCCAAAAACCACATTTTCAATCTTACTCCCTGAAGAAATGTATGGACATCACTGTTTAATATCATTAAGATAATCCAGTAAAATGCTTAATGTATAAAATTAATGATTTTAACGGTACACACATTTGCAGGTCACTGCCACAGAGAGGAAATGAAGCCTTATATTTTGCAAAAATGGACCCTAAGGGTAATATGTACAGTGCAAACAGAGTATGGCCCAAAATTGAGCCTTGAGGCACACCACAAGTGACCTGTAGGGGCCCATATTAACATACAAAAACGTTCAGAAAAATATGACCAGAACCATTAAAGAGCAGTGCAATTTTAAACTGTAACTTCGGGAATAATGTGTAATATAAATGGGCTGAAAACTCACATTTCATAGCATTCTGGACGGCCATTTGCTTTCAGAACATCTTCACTGTGTTTTGGCATTAATTCTAAAAGTATGTGACATCTAGTGGAGATATTAACACCACTCTCCAAAAAGATGTTCCTTCGTTTGTTTTCTGATGACAGAGAGCAAACCACTGAGTCAAACACACCGGGTCAAAATCTCTAGTGTTCAGCTAGTATGCAGTGAAGTGGCTGTGAAGTGCCAAGCACAGGAGTCACATCATTTTCATTCATCCTTTCAGTGGCTCCTCTTGGAAGAGACGGATCACACTGGGATACAGCTAAACGTGATCACTGACAACTTTGATTTTATTTGCAGCACGTCTTCAAATTCAAGTTTAACAGAGCCACCAGATATCCTCGCTGTCAGCTCTCACAGTACATCACACACACATTCTCCCACATGTTGGTGAAGGATGACTCATCTGACTATATCATTTTTTTCCACATCTCTGAAGATGATGTCAGTAGGTGTCGCACCACTGAACTCTGAAATGTGCTTTAAGGGGTTTACATGCTGCTCTTCTACTATAAATAATATCCCTCTAATTGTTGATGGACCCCTGTTGCTGACAGGCTGATTTTCTGACTGAATTTACTAATGTCACAGATCACACACTGCAGAAGTCACTTCATTCAAATTCCCCAACATACTCACAAGCTGAGCAGTCTTTGTGAATGAAGCTCCTGCCATCTGTGTCCCAGTAATAAACCTTCTTTTCAAGACAACTTAGAGCTGTTCCTCTTGCCATCTGATGCAATATCAGACCTTCACCAGTTTTATTTATTTATTTATATTCCTTCTTATTTATATCACAAATTACATATTTGCCTCAAAGGTGCTTAACCATGACTAGATGTTAATTGCTCGATCGTACCTTGCAATGCACTTACACTTTTTTCTAATGATTTATTTAAGTTTTCCTTTAATTTGTAACCTCTCCGTATTTCATATTCAGATGAACTATATTTACCCCTTAATGGGCATTTTGTTTGTAACCATCCAGTCCATTTACATTCTAAAACAAACATACATTAATACAGCACTTGCAATATGCCAGCAACATTTAAACCAACAGCCTGCAGCATTCTGATGTGCAAAGTGCAAGACAAACTACAAGTTTGCAATGGTGTACAACTGTGGGCAAATGTACACCAATAAAAATTAATAAAATAAATAATAAAAAACAATTTAAGAGAACATAAAATACATTGAAAGGAATTAAAAAGATGCAGAGGAGTCATTAAAGATTTAGAGTAACAATTTGTTTTTTGTCAGGAGAATGAGATAACGCAGCAAAGTAAAACAAGAAGATAAGACATCATATTTGATTTGATTTGATGCTGTTCACCTAATTCCTAGAGACACTGTACTGTAGGTCATTTTACGCCTTGCTAGGGTCTGGAATGATCCTGGTGGTTTTGATGGGTTTGTGGAAAAAAATGAACACTTGCTTTCTTTTTCACAATATGCAAACTTAAGGGGGGAAAACAAAACAGAAAACTGACATTACTTTGGACAATACTGTACCTGAAAAAGTTAGGAACAAGAAGTCGGGAGATCAAAAAAAAATAGTACAGTATATGCATAGTATGCATTTTAAAGTACAATATAGATACTTACTGTAACTTAAATGTTACATCCATTGATGGTCTATATCATTGCTGTCAGTACGAAGAGTGAGAAAATAGGATTTTTTTATTAGTAGCCCTGTTTACACTGATGAGTGCTCACTCATCATGGAGCTATTTTTAACCAATATATCAGTGCTACCCTCTTGTGGTAGTTAAAAAGGCAGCTTTAACATAAATGATAAATATAATGCATGACAGAAAGCTGTACTAATGGGAGAATTGGGCCTGCAATCGAAGCATTGAAATGTTACATATAATTGATTCACAGACACAGATATAGACAGATACACATACTGTATTTTCCCCCAACACTTTTCATGTTTCATTCTTTCTTTTCTTTTTTTTTTTGGACATTTGCTAACAGTGCAAGAACAGGTACAGTACTTCAACTTTTTTATTTTCCTTAAGTGTCTCATTATGACAGTGTGGAGGAAAAGCTGAAGTATCCTGTTAAAAGCTTCCCTGTGAACAGACCAAAGTTCAAGTGGGGCCACTTGGTAACCAGGTGTAACCATGACACTGAAACACATAATGATACCAGTGCTAATCATGTACCGGGAATGTGTCCTAATAGAAGCACCTTCTCAGAACTGTTTCCCAAAATAGCCAAGTCACATCAGCAGTGCAAGCATAAATCATGGGAAAACTTAAAGAACATACAAGATTTGAGGAAAAGTGTAGAGATTTAAATAATAAATCTTCCAGATCTATTCAGTTCAGTTCAATTGTATTTGTATAGCCCCAATCATAATTCAAGATTATCTCTAGGTGCTTAACAGTTCAAGGCTGAAACCTCAAGACTATACAGAGAACAAACCCAACAGAACCACCGAGAGCAAGCTAAGGGCAACGGGACTTCCTTTAACGGAACCTCCAGCAGAACCAGTGGCTCAGGGTAGGCGGCCATCTGCCGAGTTGGGGTTAGTGGACAGAGGAGAGACAAAAGAAAAGAGTAACAATAGAACAACAAACAACACAGATATTGGACGACATCCACAGTCACTGGACCGGTCCACAACCAGCAACCACACAGCAAGGACAGCAAAAGACCTAGGACAAAGGGAGGAAGCACAGGACTACAGGGAAGACACAAGTTAGTAGAGAGAGAGGCATCCACACTGGCAGTTGGTTCATCTAATATAATAGATAAAAATAGAAAAGAATTAAACATACCAAACAAGTACATGCACGTCTTAAAATACCAATGGAATACATTTAGAAAATCATTTTTTTTAATGAAAAAAATAATCCAGTAAATTAACAAAATGAATCAACTCAGCAACAAAATGAGCATAAAATCACAAGGTAATCAAGAAACTTAACAATTTTGAAAAAAGCAATCAAGTAAATTAAAAAATATAAATCACAATAAACACTGATGAACTAATTAAGCAATTGAGAAAAAAATCAGCCAGCAAAAATTCACAATATAATCAAAAAATTGAAAATAAGCAACAAGATCAGCAAAAATAGTCAAAGGAATAAACGAAAATGACCAAAATACGCAACATATTATACTGAAATAAATTCTATGTTATGAAGTTACTCATTGCTTGAGTATGTATGGGATCCAAGTACGTATGTTTATGAGTACCTCTACTTCAACTTGAGTCTTGATAATTATAGAGTAACAGCACTTTTACCTGAGTACTATAATATTTCTGTTTACTCTACCCACCACTGATGCATACCGAAGGTAACCCCAAAAACCCCCTCGTTTTCCTGTGACCGACCTGTCTTGACATGGAGACCTGCTGACGCAACAAACTCCCATTAGGGGGCAGTATGTACACATTTTTAAAACTAAATTCCGCTTAACCGTGGATATTAATTGTAGATTACAGGGGGGGAAATACAACATAATGAGTTATAATGAAAAACTATGCTTTCCAGTAGAAGACTGTTATGCACTGAATGAAGCTATGGTTCATAAATTCATCCAGGTTGCAAAAATCCTCCTTGACAGACATATATTCTGTCAAAAACCACAGGCTAGAGATTTTTCCCCCAGATGACACCGGTTTGAGATAAATGCGGGGAGCTGTGTCATTGCTGTAGATTGCACGCCCTCGGTTTAACAATCATCTTCCTTGTGCAATTGATTTTTTGTCAGAATGGGAAAAGGAAAGCAAGGAAGACTGTCCACGCCTGATGGTTGCTTTGCTGACATGCGTTTGGCAGGTGGAGCCCACTTCTTTGCACACATTTAAAGCGATTTCAAACTAAAAAAGGAGCCAGTCATGTCATCATAAATCGGTTGTCTTACATGTGTTCAGGAAAGCTACTTTTGACCATTTTAAATCCAGCCACATCTCTACAGTTCTGAATAAGCCATGGGTGAGTGTGACGCTGCTTCCTTTTTTCGGCGCATAGACGGGCCTATGTGGTCCTTTTTTTCATCTTTCTCCGCTGTACGATAAACGAGGAGGGGCTTGATGCCGAGCAGCCGTGGAGGAGGCAAGGAGCTGGGCTGAGCCGAGCCCGCTGGCTGTGTGTGTCGCTTCGCCTACATCCAAGCCAGCTCGCATGCATTAACAAGCGGCAGCCATCAGGTAGGATTCGCCTTTCGTTTTTAAAGATGTTATCGCTGTTGCTCAAGGTGCTGTTCCTCCCAAACGGGTTCACTACGGGGGAGGCGGACCGCTCGGTGTTGGCTCAGCAGAAGCGCTGAAAACATTTCTTATTTGCAGCCTTGCCTCATGATTAGTGGGATGTGTTCCACCTCACCATCTCCTTCCTCATCTTTGGATTCAACATCAGTCGATTTGCTTCATCGGGTGCGTTATTACAAGCCTGTCAAATCTGTTTCTACGCCTAATATGTGACTGACTGCTCTTGACATTGACAGATAAGAGGTAATAAGATGAATATTTCATTGACCTACTTGTTTGGCGTTGTTGCTGCATGTTAAATATTTAGGCTTGCCGAATTTGTGTGCCTTAAAGTAGGTTAAATAGGCAACTAATGCTCCCCAGCTCCAGCATCCTTGTTACTCTGTAAAGAAATGTGCTTTACAGTAACTTGGGCTTGACCTGAATGTTATCTGGATCGGCTCAGCATCAAAGCTGACATTGCCAGTGTGATGTTGTGCTCGCAGGAATAGAGCTGGTGATGAGTTCAAGTAGGCTGACAAAAATGTGGGCAGGATAGGCAGACATTGTGTGTGCAAGCCAGTTTAGTCAACTTTCTTGGGCAAGCAAAGCTTGCAAGTGATTTAAATGAAGTATTTATTTTTCACCTGCTTCCAGAGGTGAGCTTCAGCCTCACCAGACTGTGATCCCTTCTCTAGGGCACAAGTGGAATGTGCATCTTTTAGCTGAATTGCATGGCATCTTTAAGTGCTATGATTCCCATGTGGTGCGGGAAGTGGAATTTTAGGGCGTCTGGCAGCAGTGGTGGTTGTTTCACGCATGCACAGCACAGAGATTAATTCCAAAAGAGTGACTGGTTAATGAGACCTCAGCTACATCTACTAAAAAATATCCTGGAGAGGCTCTCAGCTGCCAAGACCAGCTGTTTTCCTCCACCCTTTCACAGTATTCAGCAACGGAGCATCTACTATGAGAGGCATCTTCAGTACTGTGGGTCATTTCAAGGATACGTCTGTGACAGAGCTTTCAGAGTCAGACTTAAGAGTGATTCTGTATGTTTTACCTATCAGATGGCTACAAAGGTCAAGCTGTATCAGCATGATGCAGACAGCTGTCATCCCATAAATTTATACAGCTAGGCAGTAGTGATGGCGCTAGGGGCTATGTGCCAATTGGGAATACCCCTCACTAAAAATGCACTCCCTCATGGTATGGTAAGGAACCAGAGGAGAGCAGTATAAAAGTGTCCTCTGTCACAGCTAAAGGGAATGGCATATGTGCACATGCTGCTCAGAAGTGAGATAGTACAGATGCAAAACAGATGTGTTGTGTTCCTTAATTTGTATAATATTTACATAGGATGTTGAGCGGTAGAATGATGCATGAAAAAGGAATTCATGTAGATGTGCTCTGGTTGCTCAGTGTCTTCTAACATACAGGAGCATCCTGTGTCTCAGTTAAATAGGGCTGGGGTGTTGACAAGTGTTGGGAATCAGCACTTTTTACTTTCTGTGTAATGAGTGAGTGATGGAAAAGCTACTCAGCATACCACCATAATAAAAAAAATAGCAGAGACACAATGTTTTATGTTGGCTTTGTGTCATCAGAACACTCAAATCTGTGAAGGGATGCACACAAAATATACTTGGTGCTGTTTTTAGATTTTTTTTTTTTCTGGGATGTTTTTATCATGGGATGAGAGGCCAGTACTTCATGTGCATCTCTCATAATGTCTATTTATTAAACTGCAGATTGGTCAAATGTGCCACAGAAAAATAATCTTGATTTTACATAGTGCAGAAAAGGCTTTAAGTATTATGATAAACACCCTTTTCTGTATAACAGAATAGAGCTGGATTGTCCATAAGATTAATGTATATTTTGAACAGTCACAAGTGGTTTACTTATTGTGTCTGCTTATATTTGTTTGTTTAGACAATGGATAGACAGTCTGTGCAGTGCTTATTATGCAGTTATGCATACAAATATCTCATCTCATGGAAATACACTTGGAATAGCTATTCAGCAGTGGTTTGCAGCACCTGTGGGCTGACACTCTTGCTTGCACATCTTATACACAAAAGTGGGAACCTTCCCAATCAGAGCATCTGCAGTGAGTACTGTATGCTTTCCGAGAGCATAGTACACAGATATAATTAGATCATAGCGCCAACAGTGTCACAAGCTCACATGCAACATACATATGCCAGCAGCACCTGATAAAGGCTTACTGTTCCTTCAAACAACACACGAGATGCTTTTCACAGAACTCAAAGGTCAGAAAAGCAGTGTTTCCATTTTGTAAGGCTGTGTCCTAAATAAATCTTTGAAGGTTTGAAATTTAAGGAGAACAAGGACAAATTAAAAGATACTGTGTTGTCAGTATTCTTGAATTTTCTCTGCCTAATCTTATGATGTATTAAATATTGAATTTTTTCATTGTAGTGATAATTACAAGTAAGCACTTTAAATGGTGCCTTTTCCCATTCATGGCCAGCTATTGAAAGCACCATCACCTCTGAGTCTGTATTACAGGAAGCAGTTAAGGGTATCTCTACAGCAACCTTAGCTCAACTCTGAGTTTTAATTTAAATGAAATCATGAGACAAACATAGTTTTGAACTGAGCAGCATGTTCTCACACAATGCTTTAAGTCAGCGTTCAGTGACATGTTGCAATCCAGGCAGAAATACAGACCGCTCCAATAAAATGAATCAATAGAAAAGTCATTTAGTCCTGTACAAGTATTTTGATTCCCAAAGTGTTGAGAACAGTCTGTTGTTTATAGCCTCACATGTATGTTGTTCATTAGAAAGTGATTTTTCTCTCAGCTGTTGCATTTGCTGTGTCATGAAGAATACATTCCTGGTCGGAATTCCCCAGGAAATGTTGAGTTGGAGGGTGGGAAGTAAGGGTTTCAAGAGTCATTGGAGAGTGTGATTGTTGAACGATATTTAATGCATGAGTGTGCAGGAGGTGGAAACTAAAACACACCCCATGCTGTCTCTGTGACCCAGTCTTTGTGTTTCATGTTTGCAAGTGAAACAGATCTCTCCTATGCATTCTCTCTCTGTTCTCTCTCTGATCACAGCCGGTTTTGGGTTTGGCTCGCCTCCAAATCGTTCCCTATACAGTTAGAAGCATATAAAGCGCCTGTCATCCTGACTCCTCCACTACCACTTCAATCTGAATTCATAATGTTCAGTATTTTTAGCAACAAATGAACGAATATGGCACGCGGTCACTGTGTGAGAGCTATAATGCAGATGGGATGGTTTTTTCTTTCCATTAGCAAAGACTTGACCACATTCCCAGTATGCATTAAAACTGAAAACGAGCTTGATTTCAGTTGTAATTAAAGACTGTAGTAAATTCAAATTAAATTGGCCGCACGCTTGAATATAATTAACCATTATATCTGTAAGTTCAGCATCAGTAGTTCCACAGGTTCTCAAATTGTTGCTCATGTCATGAGTTGTTCTTTAATTCTTTTCAGTCCAGGTTGCTCTCTTTGTTTTTTTTTTCCCATTTGTGATGGACATCTCAGGATCCATTATCCAACACACAACAAAGAAACAGGAGATTAAGCGATACTGTGTTTTGATGTGTACTGAGCTGGCACTGTTGGCTGATTGTATACTGTACATGCTAAGTATTTACAGTACAAATGGTCTAACCAGGCTGCTGTCCTAGTGGTGCATAAGCAGACTCCAGAAGTAGGTCAGTAGATGCCGGCTTGGTGCAGTTCAGGTCAGAATCAGCGGCACAGCCTGTGGCACTTCTCATCAACAGGTCAAATGAAATGCCTCTTTAAGCCAGGACACGACTGGTTCAACTATGCAGTCGTGCACACTGGGAAGGTGTTAAACTGGGATAGCAACATAAAAAGACGTGTGATCTGAGGCTTTCCTGAGAACTAGTTGTCAACTTAAGTAATAGCTGTTCACTTATCTGGGGCTTCCTGTGTGGTCTGATATATAAATGTAAATTCCTGCAGTGTAGTAAATAATATGCTTAAAACTGTGTGCCTCATTTTGAAAGTACACTCAGACATTTGTAAGTTATAGAAGTCAGTTTTGAAGTAATTTAAAACAGATGGCATTGAACTACTATTTGATGAGAAAAAACAGTATTTGTGTAGAAATTTTAATTAGTCTTCATTTGAGTAAATCGTGTTGTTATTCAGAAAGCAAATCAAAACAATATTTAGTAATCAGTGAATAAGTGTTAAAGTACCATTTTATTGTTGCAGAGTCGCAAGTAGAATCTGTTACTTGGTGTTATTCAGAACCACTGGAATGATCAGGAACATGACCCACTGCCTGGGGCCAACTGATTATCACCGGCTAACATCATGTGATACCTGCACGAAAGATCATGGGATACGTAGCCTCTGCTCAAAAGGGGAGAGTGGTTGAACTAATGCTCTTATGTGTCGGACATTTCTCCATCACCAAGTTCATGTGATGCAAATGTAATGCTTACTGCTAATATCCCTGTCAGCTGTATATTTACAGCTGCCTTTGCTTTTATTGGCCATAAAAATCCATAGAAATGACTTTATCACTAAATAGTCTCTGTTCATTGATATTGGATGCTTGTGCCCAGTGAATAGTCACCTCGTTGTAACCTGCCCAGTTTCTTTTTACTCTGTTGTAAGAACTAATGTTCAGAGCACAGACTGCCAGAAGCTGTCTCTTTGTTGAGAACTGTATTACACTCAAAACAAGTCAGAGGCCTAAGAATTATGTGAATTCATCACGTTCCTTGAATGGCCGTTTTATTCTCTGAACCGTAAAGTAAAGAAATTGCTCCTCTTCATTCAATATACTGCCTTTTAGGGGCAAATATACTATGTTGTTATTGCTTGTGCACTGCTTTTGTAACTGCACTGTAAAATACATCTGATGGCTCTGGTCTGTTCATGTGCATACTGGGAGTGTTTTCCACTGGCGGGGGTCTCTCAGGGATGCCACAGGAGCCAGAGGTCAGTGACAGTGAAGCAATGATCTTTGTGATCGAGCCACTTCCTATTGATCTGCTCCAATGATACATCACAGCCAAATATGGCTGAGTGGAAGGAGTCCTTTGCCACAATAACGTTAAGACATTAATCACCTGATGACATTGAGGTAATGTTTTTTTTTTTTTTTTTTTTTTTTACCAGTGAAACATTTTATTTTCAGTCACAGACTAAATCAGAGGGTGATTACAGCGTGAAAATTGCCAGTAATGGGAGATGTCCAGAGGTTGAGAGCTTTACACAAGTTTTGGACAGAGGGAGCAAAGGTGAGTGGGACGGGGACTGAATCTAAGTGGGACAACGGACAGATAAAATAAACAAAATGATATTGCTGTTGAATGGCATCGTTGATCTTGTTTCAGGGAGAATTGACAAAGCTGTAGTTTCACATCAAGGTTAATTGAGGGCCGTCAGGTCCTCTGTGTGTACAGCAGCTGTCAGGCTGTTTTTGTGACTGCCCGAGGGAGAAGACTCTCCTGTCTGAAGAGCTACACTAAAATTACTGCTATCCTCTGCTCTGATCCTCTGCAGGCTGTGAGGGTTGCTGACTGAGCGAGAAGTCTCCTTCTCTCTCTCTTTCTCTTTCTCTCTCTATGTGTGTCTCTTTCTTTCAGTGTACTGTATCTTTCTCTGTCCTGGCTAATGGCAGTGTTGTGTCAGCACCTTGAGTCTTAGAGAACTGTGGACTGTTCATATGCGCTCTTACTGAAATGATTTCATATTGGTATGGTTGAAGTGCATCTATCAGCTGGAAGCTGCACTGTGTAAGTGATTGTGTTACGTTAGCCTTGGGCATTCAGCTCATCAGCAGTGGATTGACCTTGTGTTGAGGGCAGAGGGACTCTCTGGTTACCTGCAGGGGAAGGCAATAGCTTGAATTACATTCATTGCTCTATTTTTTGGAGATGGAATGATAAAGTCGACTAAGGGGTTTGTAGTAGGATTCCCAGACATAATCTTCATAGAATCTTTTCCTACACTGAAGCTTCCATTTTGATGGTTTTTTTAGAAAGAACATTTCCCACAAAAGAGCTTTCTAGTGTGCTTTCACACCTACAGCATTGGGTCCGCTTAAAGCAGACTGGAGTCCAGAACACCTGCAAGTTCAGTTTGTTTGGGCTAGTGTGAAAGCGGACCAGTTTGATTTGGTCCTGACTAAAGAACCATACCGAGACCGACCGAGGTAGTCTACTGTAAGTACGGTTCGGTACGCCTCCATCCGAACTCCGGTGCGGTTCGCTGATGGTGAGAACACTGACCGGACTCAATTCGGTCCAGCTGTCTGTAATGTAGCACTTTTTGATCTGCAGAGGCTTGTGTTGCAAGCTGTATTGTACATTTCAAGAAGCTAGTAAACTTCTCTACGTCAGAGTCTTGATACGTTTTCTCTGTGTCAAAAAAAGTTGCATAGTGTTTTTGATAGTGGAACATCCATCCATCCATTTTCTACCCCTTAATCCTCGTGAGGGTCGGGAGCCTATCCCAGCTGACTTGAGCGAAGGCAGGGTACACC
>JAQQAE010002141.1:0-23077 GCA_029823295.1 Pseudamia nigra
AGCTTGATGTGAACCTATGATGAAAATTACAAACCTCTCTTATCTTTTTAAATGGGTGAACTGGCACATTTTTACGTTGCCCAATACTTATTGGCCCCACTGTATGTGTGAATAATGTGCTTGCTAATTTAAAAATTCCCTCAATCATGGCATTTTTGAAATATCTGATTCTTAGCCATAAACATAAATTAAGGTCACAGCAACCTTGACCTTTCACCTTCGGCCCTCAAAATGGGTTCAATCAAAGCAAATGTTTATGGCAAATTTAAAACTGATGGACAGACAATCCTTCTGTTGCTGTAAAAACTATATTTTTACAGCAGAGTTTGACTATATAATATAAAGTCAAAAGGAAACACTGCATACTTGGCCAGCGAAAGAGAAAAGACTACATGCTCAGTTTGCAGGACTGTCTGAAAGGCTGATCTCTTAAACAGGCTGCATATTGCTCTTTGCTGTGGGTAGTTGTTACAGGTCAACATTCAATGATTTAGTCTGCCACTGTGGTGTAAATTAATGCACTGTGGCCCTGCAGATGGAAAAGTGTTTAACAGACACAACTTACTCTACACACACTTTGTTTGTCTGTGTTTCTTCCATGTATTCTCCCATTTCTCGCTCTTTCTTTTAGATTGTCTATATGTTCTTCCAGGTGTTTCACATGTAGTCAATCACAACAGAAAGTAAACCCTCTCAGGGGACGTTTCTTTCTCAATGTTATGTCTTCTTGCTGTCTTTATTGCTTACCTTGCTCACACCACCATATCCCCTCCTCTCTTCTCTTCCTGCTCTGATGTGTTTTCATGTCCTGACTCTCCGTTTCCTCCTCTCAATTTCTTTCAGGCTGTTCCTGAAAAGTCACAGTGGGACCGCAGGCAGACAGAGCAGTCTGGTAATCCACGGAGCAGACTTCAGCACCAAGGACATGGACAATGATAACTGCTTGTGCAAGTGCGCCCTCATGCTTACTGGGGGTAAGTGCACTGAACATTCATGGCAAAATCTGGTAAAGTTACTACTGTGTATCACCATGGGTTTGATAGCAAAAGTGGTGTATTGTGACAGTTAACATTACAATTGCCAGGATTTGAGTGGACTAACAGTAAGTGTAAAACGACCAAATTTTAGGTAACATCACAAACTAAGGCTCATAAATAAGCACCTGCAAAATTGGTTGTACAAATTGTAATGCTGTAGTTGCCAGAATAAAATAAGAAAATACTTTTCATCCCACAGCAAGGTAATACAGAATGTTACAGCAGCACTCAGGAACGCAATAATCATACTAAATATGACAAAAGATAAGTACTGTATAAAGCACTCAGGGTATAGCTCAGTTTCTCTTCAGAGTGAAAAACTAATATTATCATTTGAACCTACATTTATTTCATCCATAATGTTATTGCACCAAAAGTAATTGTTAAATTTATTTGACCTTTATTATTGGATTCTTTGACCATGAAAACCATTAGCATTATTAGTTCAATAGTTGTTCGTGAATTGCATAATGGTGGTTTTCTTCTGGATCTAGCTCCATAAATGTGGATGATACGTAAAATCCATGGGCACATTGCTGAATCAGCAGACTTTCCACTGCAGTTTGATGTCAGTTGCATTTCTATAGCTTGGTACCTTACAGTAGCTATTTTTCTTCAACTCCTGTAAGTAAAACCATTCTCAATATATCCAGAACATTGTTCATATCTGGATCCAACTTTGTGGTTTGATAGGCTCTATTTTGGTGTTATTCTGTGTTTTTTGGCTGAATTTCCTGGGTGTTTTTTGTGGTGTTACAAGGGCAAATGTTGAATTTGGTCCTGTCTCACAATAGTGAAGAATCCTTCAAAAATCTTCTGGATCCAGATGATGATCCAGATCATCCAGGAACTAATCGATTGGTGTTTGCGCCTTTTCTGACCTATCCTGAACATTTCATCCAAATCCATGTTGTGAACGAACAAACAGATAAATAAATGAATAAATTGACTAACGCCAACAATAGCATAACCTCCTTAGCTCAGGTAAAAACAAAAAAAGAGAAGTCAACCATATCTAATAATCTGTGCAAGAAACTAAAGACATCATTTAAACCTTAATAAGCGAGTTGCACATCTCGGGTTGCACGGTGCGTTGTGAGATTTTGCCTACGAGCCACAACTCAAAATTGCAGACACCGATATATGTAACATGCGCATGAGATGCGTATAGTATTGATCACTTCAACTTTGAAAAGTTTTCTATTTGAGATAATTTTATAGTCAATGTGGACTTTTCATGACATCCAAGACTAACAGAGATCACAGACAAAAACAAAAAAAGAACCGATTGACATTTTTGTGTGTTTTGACGAAGAAGGAACAGCAGGTAATTTTCAAACAGGACTGCAGATCTATACTGAAAGTGGATGGCATAGAAATTCCCGAGGCCTATAATTTAACCGATGGATGGACTGATGCAAATACAGATATTATTTTTCTTTATTTAAATAGTCCAATAGTGATGGGTATGAGTTGATGTGTCTACTTTCAGCAGTGCTTGTTGTAAAGTCAGAGGAAGAATGTCCTGCGTCACTTCTTCACACACTTGAAGAGGAGCAGTCTGTTATTAAAGGAGCCTCTTTCAGGGTGTCTTTGCTTCTTTTAAAAAGAGATGCTATTTACACAACTAAGTAAAATGTCATTTTAAAAGGTGGAAGTTCAATCATACAAATCTAGATTTCTCTTCTCTTTTTTTTGGTTCCACAGCGCAAGTTTCATGAAAATCTGTGCAGATCGATCAGTGTTTGACAGGGTGTCTTATCACATAACTGTATATTCTGACATGCAAGCTACCCCCAGAGTATCGTATAACACAATCATTATGTTTTTTTAATTAAATTCAGTTCAATGTTCCAGCATACAGAGTTACATTTCTCCTATGTTTACAGTAGGTATAAAAATACTATGATTGGGTTAGGAATAATGCGTCAGGGGAAGGGCTAGAATAAATCAGGCAAAGGCAAAATGTAGCAACGAGACACAGATGCCGGTCCCCTTTTTGGAAGTCTACCAACTTTGGTGTGTCAACAAAACCACCCTTAACTTCACACACAGAGGGTTTGGCCAAGTTAATAACATTTCGCTGCCATGTTGTCAGTTTCTGACATGGGCCACATGACTTCCACCTTGTCCCTGTGCACCAAAAATCAATACTGGATACCTGAGGCATTATGCTTCACCCTATGTTGGTAGTTTTGGCTAATTTTTAAAATGTTTTAAACTACAAGGTGAAAATGCCTTGTCAAACTTTGGACTGTTCCCAGTTTTCAGCAAACAATTACAGCGCAGTTTTAACCAATAGAGAACAAATGTAAAACAAGAAAATCACTATAATAACCTTGACTTATCTCTTTATCATTTGTATCTGCAGTACATGGCACCAGGAATAAAACTGAGAACTGTCTTTGTGAGAAATGCAATGATGCAAATACTCCATTTACAAGTCCAAAAGCAATTTTCTGTGATTGGCATCATTGACCAACCCACAATCTTCATTACCTTCTCATTAGTTCAGGTCATTACGATCAAAACCAACTCATGCAAAACACGTGTTGCACTAAATACTTATAAATCACTTATGCATCTATCTGCACCTATTAGACTATCCTACATCCCTCCAAGTTACAGAATGCTCTAGTTGGACTTGAGCACATTATAAAAATCCCTGGGCGCGGCACCAAGTGTCAGAGAGATTTAAAATGACTCTCCTTCTCCTGCTGTGTAAGTGGAGCCCAGTGACCCTTGCTATCACCTCGTGGCAGTTATATTGCCTTGGAGTCCTGACCTGGTACTAATCAAGCATCTCTAAGTGGAGATTGAAGATCGGCTTTACTTCTTAGGTCATTGAGAATGCAGAGGGCTATAGGGAACTGGCAACTGATCACTGATCAACACCCCTATTGTGCTTGATTCATATTCTGCATATGGCCAGGCACAAAGGAGAGGCATGACAACATGTAGCCTGAGTCACGGCTGGTCCGATCCCAGTTCTGTGATGACTACAGCATATACAGTATATCACTTGATTTATTTCCTGCGTTCAAAAGAGCAGGGCTGACATCAAATGATGTAAGTGTCTGGAATTACCTTGAGGAAAATGTGCCTGTGCTACATTTATGAGGACAGCCTCAGCATGCCATGTTAAAAATACAGAGGAGGATCTAACGTGGACACACACACATGCACATAATGCACCCAGCATACTGTACAGTAGGGATAAAGCACTGAAAGGGGGTCGACGGTATCCCTCTATCATGAGAACACACAGCAGTAGCTCTGACATTTTTAAAGAACACATCCCTTCTGGTTTTTACAAGTCAGTAAAAATCTCTGGACTATGTACCCTGGATACCAATCATAAATCCCATAGGGGTGCTGCTGTGGGAGGTGAATGTTTATGTTTGAGACGATGTTTGTGTCTGAAGTTTATCAAGTTAAGAAAAGCAGAAGAACATTTATGTTCCACTTCATGGTAGATAAAGGAAAATAGTGTTTTATTGCATTTTGTCATCAATTAAAACAGATACTGAACAAAAGCAAAGGATTTATTATATTTACACTGAGGATATTTATATGTTTTTATTGCAAAATTTGTCCCACAGCCATATCTACTAACCCTTTCATGCATGACTTTTTCATTTTTCTTCTTTTTGCATCTAATTCGTTTCATTTTCTTGATTTGGTTTGTGGGAAGAATTGACTGGTTTTCTTTAGATTTTATTTAGTTTATTTTTCGTTTTTTGATTCACAGAAGCTGTAAAAAGTAGGCTAAAAGACTGCATGACATCCACCATTCTTTACAAAACCATTGTTTATTAAATTACCCATGTTGTGCAAAGGCTTTGTTATTGCTGAATCCCATGAATCATTTAAGAAAGCGATTTTACCTACAATTATAATGCAACCCAAACTAAAACAAGATGAACAATGGTCTATTGTAGTTTTCATGTGGTGGTTTGCAGTGTCGTTTCATTCTCACTGTGTGTTGTAAACTTCCTGAGAAGGAACCGACTTTCTTATTGAGATTAAGACATCAAAACCGATTACCTCGAAACATACCAAGTGCAAAGGACAGCTTGTATCATTTCTCACTGAATATCATGTTAAAAATATACAGTATTTTATGTATATTAATTTTAATTCCAAATTTGATTTCCACTGGTCACTTCATCCTGAAATTGTACAGAATTGTGGAAATATAAGAATGTGCCAGTTTCCATGCTATATTGTATATTTGTGGTGCACGTTTTCTGATGAAGCAGCAATCAATGTGAAATTTATATGTCTGTGATCGCTGCCAGCAACTGGAGCAGGGCACCGCTCCTGATTACTGATGGTTCTTGTGAAATGTCATAGGCCACAGTGGTATTCAGGTCCTGACAGAGGAGAGAGGAGAAACACTGCCATGTGTCACTGTGGGACTGACACATGCCATGCCTGGAATATGTTCTATATCTAACTGTGTAGCCATTGAGTGGTCATGGTGAAGACTTAAATTATGGTGGAATGAGAAGGAATAGCTGTATTGCCCAGTAATTTTGTCATCTGATATAAAGCAGCAGTAATAACAAGCTCTTTTATTGTATCTAAGTTACCAGTGCATGTGTACAGTTTAGGGAAATTATGAAATGTCACCTTGGGAACTGAATAAAAGTTTCCCATGTCATTCACTTCTCTTGATGTCCCACTGCAACACATGTCTCTTGCTTTAAATAGCACGTGGTCCTGAGAGTGTTCAGCAACAGGTACTGGTATGCCAAAACCCCAGTGACAGTAACACATAGAGCAGATAGCAATGAAAAAGTGTTTCAACTATTGCCATGGCCCTCTGACAGAAGCCATGGGAAACTTTCAACCTTCACTAGTACCAAGTTATGAATGACATAGTCTTTATTCCCCAATCAATAAGTCATTCTACAGTATGTCTACTTTTAAAGGCACAGTCTACAATGTTCGGAAACTAGCAAGTAGCTGATTGTTAGTGGCGAACTGACAATGATTAAACAGGCGACCTGCCCGTCAACTTGGCTTACAACCTCACAGTTGTCAAGCTAGTATGTCTGTTCTTTTCTTACCTCGACCAGATGTTGAAGGAATCTGAATTACAGAGGCACCTGGCTGCAGAACTGCCATGGCATAGGGCACACCGGAAGTCAGGGATACCCCAAGTTCCGGCATACCGTAAGCAAGTAGCTGGCAAAGGCAGGGTTTTTTTTTTTGCATTAATTACAAATTCATTTACAATGTAACGATATAACACCTCTATTTTAATAGGTATTAATAAAACTAAGCATTTATGAAAACAAAAATAATACAAGAGTTGGAAAACTTTAAACTAGAAAGATGAAACTACAAATTGCAGGTGGCATCAGGTGGCCGTAATGCACAACTAAGCTGTGAAACAAGAAGTACAGTAGGAGATAGCAAGCCCAGTAGCAATCGGGCACATGAGGAAAGGTTTGATACACAAGTTATCAAACTAATGTTCAATATATGAAATTATATGAATGTAAAATAATTTGGTTTATTTCCTTGGCCTTGGGTGCCTTGATAGAGATAGTGAATAAAGTTAAGCCCCTCTGATAAAGTAAAAACATGCCAGAATGTGCTCAGATATGGATATAAAGTCTTAAATGCATAGTCATGACCTGAATATAAATGTGTTTTGAATGTAATCCTGGAGCATCTCGGGGTGGTAATGCCGTGTTGGGGATGTCTTGTACCGTTCCCTGCAGCTGACTTTGGGATCCTTGCTTTCCCCAAACCCTCATTCCTGCCTAGACAGAAGCTCTTTTTTCCCTTCAGTATTTTGGGTTTGTATTTCTTATCATTCAGTTCAATTGTGACATGTAATACATTTTTAAAATGTTTCCAGTGATATTTATACTACTTATTTTGTTCAAATAAATGTTTTACAATTTCTAACCCTGTTTGAGTATATTTGTTGATCATCTTTGTAACATAATTACAATAGGTATAGTTCCAGTTTGTAACTTACTGCAACATTTCTGTTATGACAGACCAGGGGTCTGCAACCTGTGGCTCTTTAGCCCCTCCCTAATGGCTCCTGTGGCTCTGTCCATTGTTGGAGGTAACATATTAAAATAAATCAAAATGAACAAAATAAGCACTAAATTAACAAATTGCACCTAATTACAAAAAATAGAAATGACAAATAATAAATTTTGCTAAATGAAAATGATTAAAAACTAACAAAACTTTTTAAAAAATTGCCAAAAATAATGAACAAATGTCACAAAAGTGAACAAAATTGTCCACAAAAATATTAACAATGAGCATGAATAATGAGGAAAATCAACACACAATCTCCAAAAGTGATGAATAAATGAACAAACAAATGGAAAAATCAAGATGAACAAAAAGGAACAAAGATGAACAAATGAACCAAAAAGATGAACAGAAAAGAATGAAATAATAAACAAATTGGTCTTAAAATGTGCTACAGAAATGGTTCAGATATTTTTGTGGCTCTGGACACATACAATTTATTTCTTTGTCTCCACAGTTGGCTCTTTAGATTGAAAAGGTTGCAGATCCTTGTGATAGACAAAAAAGCATGGTTTTCTCAGAATAAGTTGCAAAACTATAATAAAAAGCTTGCGCTTGCTATTTTTTATTTGTGGCTCCTGGGTTGTTGTGTGAGACTTACCCTCTGCACAAGGTATTCAGTAATAGACTTCAAAAGTTTTCGATTAAACTGAGACAGTAACTAATGCAGCTGCTAAATAAATGGATTGATGTACTGTAATGTCATGAGAATGAGCAAAAAAAGGTGGGTTTCTGCTTCACATTTCTTAATTATTATATAAGATAATCTCATCTATTTTATTCCTTTACATATAAAAATAAATTATTTACATATACAATTGTCTTCACTTCCTATCTCTACACCACTGTTAATGATTATAGGATGTATTTGAAATACGACAATAGGATTTGTGTTTGTTCTGAGTCTAGGCTTGCTCTCAGAGTTTCTGTTGGGTTTTCTCTCTGTTCAGTCTTGAAGTTTTGGCCTTGAATTATGAGGTGCCTAGAGATAATTCTGGATTTTGATTGGTGCTATACCAATACACTTGAGTTAAGTTGAGTTCTAAAAAAATTAGCTAATAAAAAAACATCTAATATGCACAGCTTCCTGTATGCCTGAACTTCTGGTATCCCCACCTTCCAAGGCGTGTGGTTTTTTCTTCCATCAACTTCCATCCAAATTCTGGATGCCTGCATGAGCTCATAGAACTGAAGAAGCTTCCCGGATGGGTGGCGAAACGTTTTCAACTAAATTTCCAGTCCAGTCGATGGAAGAAAAAACCACACACCTTGGATACTATGACCTGGATGACTGAGAATCTTCACAGACATATCCCCACCTTCCAGTGTCCGTGACGCCATGACAGTTCTGCAGCCAGGTCGTCTTGGAAATGCAGGCTGTTTCTCCTCAGTCATCCTATGGTTAGATAACTTACTGTGGTTAGCCTCACATTAGCTACCGTTATGACTGAGCTTATGCACCTGTGAGGTTGTAAGCTGTGTTGACTGGCAGGTCGCCTGTCTGATCATTTACAGCGGGCTGCTACAATCAGCGATTAGCTGGCTTCCCAGCATCGTAGCCTGCAGATTTAAAGGCATGCTGCAAACTCAACCCACCCTCTAGGAAAAAGATGTTGCAATTGTGCATGCCTGTACTTCTGCAGAAGAACAAAATGGCAACATTTATTCCTGGTATTATTCATTTTTTATTCATTGTTATTTTAATTGTTTAGATGGTCCTGTTTTGCAAACATGGTGTTGATCTTGCCCTGTCCTTATCGTCTTTTCAGGTTGGTGGTTTGATGCCTGTGGCCCATCCAACCTTAATGGCATGTATTTCACACAAGGACAACATATCGGGAAGTTGAATGGTATCAAGTGGCACTACTTCAAGGGCCCCAGCTACTCCCTACGAGCCACTGCCATGATGATCCGCCCTCTGGATTTTTCCTAGTCTTCCAAACCTATGACCTTCACGTGGCTCTGAAGGACATTGAAGGAGCGCTTTTTGTATTTTCTCATCTTGTCTCATCTCATTTTGCCGGCCTTGGAAATCCTGAATCTTTTTATTAAACCTGGTTTGTCTCCAGAATGACTGCTCTTGCTGAGCACAGATCAAATGTTGTGTTTACATGCTACTGTTGCCTCTTAATCTTCTTTCTCTGTGCAGAAACATGAAAGACAACAGCGGGAGGGTGACATGATTAACTCTACCTGATTTCTGTTCTCAACCGGACTCAGAAACCCAGTGGCAAACTTTCCATTATTTAAGGACAAATTAAATCAGGTGTGTTATCTCACACCTGTACTTTACGCACATTCTGAGCACAATATAATGTCAGTTGTATATAAAAAAAACAGGCATTATATTAAGACCCTTTTTCAGGCACCTTTGTAACAAACATGGATGTTGAACTATTTTTAACTTTCTGGATGGAACGCTGCGATCACTCATTCCTGAACTGCAGGACAGAGCTTTTCTGGAAAGTTTCAAGAGAACATTAAGAAACTTTTGTTTTTGTACCTAAATGTTGCTCACAGAATGTGGTTGGATTTTATACTGTTTGTAATATTCATTTTGGTATCCTAAATGTACACAGTATTCATGTTTTGAAAGTATGTGTTTCACTGTGCAGTGTGTATACTGAGGTTTTTTTTTATCCTTTATGTATGAAAGACCCAGTTTTAAGATTACCTAACATTAAGTGATGATATGAAGTGGTAATCAGTAATAATTGTCAGAGCCACTCGTTTTTACTGGCAATTACATACTTACTGTCTTGACAGTGATTATTTTAACAGTTCAAGATGTGAGGTTGTTATTGGATTAGATTCTGGTGTGAGATCCATTTGTCTTTGTTTTTGGCTGACAAATGACTAGTACGTTCCAAAGTTTAAAGTTCGAGTGATCAGCTAACAGAACAGCAGTTCAAGTATGAACAATATCACTTTTAATGACATCCATATAACTAATGACACTTAATTTAGTTCATTTAAGAGGAATAGATGCATCTTGCATGTAAATGCAATGTGTACAGAGACAAATGACACATACATCAGCGTGGAGAGAGATTCACTATGATCCTGATCCTAATAATTAACACTTCATGACTCAGCCATTATATCAGCGAAATACATGCTTATATTAAGCTTATGTAACACGTGTATGACATTCACAATGTATAATGATGTGTTCATATTGCCAAGTGTCATCTCCAACTGAGTTCATCATGAAGCACATTAAACACTGTGGACGTCGAGACATAAAGATTCATTACACTGTATGATGACTTTTAACACTAGATGAAATTCTGTCCAAAATATTTTTAGTTGACATCAACATGATACAGACAGAATTTAGCTGATTTCTTTTTCTCATCAATACAGATTTAGGGGAGAAAAGGAATGTAATTGCACGTACAGTTTGAAATGAATGATTCTATCAAGTGATCTGTGTGAACACGTAGTATTTCAAAACTTCTCGCTTATAACAACAAACTCTACAGTGGAATACTCATTTCAGGTACATGTGGTAGGAAGATAGCAGGAACATGTAAAACTACAAACAACATGTTTATTAGCATACTACAACTATATAATTTAATGTGTGTGTATGGAAAGCAGTTTTCCGGAGGAAAGCAATTCAGTTTGTTTTTCCTATGCCAGGAGTACAATGGTATTTTGAAGTTAAACATAAAACATAGAAGTTAAGATAATAACCCCGGCGAACCGTGCCTTGGATTACTCTGCTTTTACCTCATTCAATTCTAAATTTGCAGATTTATTTAAACATCTTTTGTAACATGTGGTCAGTGTTGTGTTGCTATAGAGTAAATAAAAGAGCATGTGATGCACTAATGTTTTCAATCTGCATTTAGACGGGAGTTTTTGTTCCAAATTGATGTGATGATAGATAAGGTTTAGAGTCAGGATTCCAAAATTTGATGCTCATTATGTAGGTCTTGCTGGCACGGTTTAACTTTGAAAAGCTTCTTTTCATGATAACATTGTTAACATGAGTTTTCCTCCTTCCTATACAAATGCTTATTAAGATAAATCCTTTAGATAGAACCACATGCTCTCTACCTTCATTGCCAAGCCAGATGGTGCCGAGATTAGGACTCACTCTGCCCAGGCAGTGCGGTGTCTATTGTGTTGAGTGGTGATTTACTTGCTAGTGGCAATGACAGATGACCAGTGTGTCAAACGATGCTGTCGGGACGTGTACTGTCTCTTCATAGTTGACATTCCTGGGCCTAATCAGAGGTTAAACAAATTACTGCAGCCTTCAAACCACTGCATGTCCTTCAGCGGCTGCACTGACCCGACACCCTCACTGGAATGTGTTCTATAGAGAGTCTGATGCCGTGGTGTGTGAAGTGGTTCGCACACTCTGGCAAACACTGGTGTTAAGCTTGGTCCTTTATTGGTGTCAGGACAAGAGGTACCAAGAACCTTTTCTTAATAGAGGGAAGTTTTGTCTTCAGTGGACATTCATTTCAAGGCAAGTGGAGTTTCAGTCATCCAGTCTTGACATAGTCACGTCTACACACTATTCACCTAGTCCTGACAGCCGCAGCCAGGTTGTTCTGAAAATGGAGCCTTTCCTGTTTGCTGAGGAAGAGCTGAAAGGTGGTGAAAGACATTTTATGTAGACAGACTTGGTTGGACGTATACCAAATCAGATATGGCAGAACACAGCAGCTGCAGTATGAACACGCAGGGTCACCAAACACCCCATGAAGACCACCTGCCATCACAGAACTGAAGAAAAAATGTCCAAAAAATACTGAAAAAGGAAGTGAATATGAAAATAAAACATCTCTCTAGCCCTTATTCACCCAGTTTGATCAGAGTTTATTATCAGAGTGTGTATTTTACTCAGACACTGTAAAGATGGGCAGAAGTACAGGTCAAAGTTACATAAGTGAAATGGTTCCATTGTATGAAAACAAAGAAGACTGAGAACTGATCTGGGTGCATTTCTTCACCAACTTTAATTAGTATCAGAATTATGAAAATGCAGAATCAGGTAATTATTTAAAATGATGCAAACTTTTCAAGATTTCCCCACTCTCTAAATGGGAGGAGATACTGTACACTCACTGGCCACTTTATGAGGTACAATGTGATGAGACTGGCTTGGACTTCCCACTAAGATGGATGCAGCCAACAGCAATAGTCATGTAGGCTGTGACATTTAAACAACACACAGACACTACAGGCAGCCTGAAGAGTTGATACAAGGTCGGATGGATCCATGCGTTCATGTTGCTTATGCCAGTCATTACCATAACATCCAAATGTCTCAGTGGAAATCACTAGACCGAGCAGCATGTCCAGTCTTCTACTGACCAACTTTGTTGAGCCCATGTCGATTATAGCCTAAAGTCGGCCGCACATAGAGAAACGCGACTCACATCATCTCAACTCAACTGGAAATCTGCTTGATGTGCAGTGGTTCCTGACCCAGACTTTTTAGTCTTAATGTCGTCCCGACAGAATTTGTGCCAATTTAACATGTTGAATTGCCAGGCCTCAGTCTCGGTGATGTGCGAAGGTCACGACTCGACTTTGCGACTTTAATCGTTGTTGGACATGTGAGCAATACGTGTCATAATGCAATCAATGTTTACTGTTGATAGATGGCGCAAGTTTGGTGCAAGTTACCAGGCATGAGTCGTGATGTTAATCTGCAGGTGTGTGCAAGGTACTGTACTTCAATCATGTGAACCAGACGACGGGACTCATAGAGTTGAGGTGGGATCAGTCATGATTCTCTATGTGCGGCCAGCATTAGTTTCCTGTTTATTTAAGTTCCTGCTGTCTTTCCATGAGTTTGAACCAGCCTGACCATTCTTGTCTGACCTCTGGCATCGACATGGTATTTTCACCCAGAGAACTGTTGCTCATTGTATATTTTTTCTTATCTTTGGAGATGGTTGTGTCTGGAAATCCCAGTAGATCAGCAGTTTGTGAAATGCTCAGACCGGCTTATCTGGCAACCACAACCAGGCTATGCTCAAAGTCATGTAAATCACCTTGCATCGCCATTCTCATGCTCAAACTCTTAAATTTCAGCAGGTTGTCTTGAGTGTGTCTACATGCTTAAAGGCACTGAATTGCTGCCATGTGATTGGCTGACTAGATATTTGCATTAAAAAGTGCCTGTAATGAAGAGGCTAGTGAGTGCGCATGCATGAAGTATGACTCTGAGGGGTCACTTAAAGCTGATAAGCAAAAACAGAACATATTGTTGTAAATGACTTAATACCTACTTTGTTATCATCTCAAAATATAAAGCATATATAATACTTTATGACCAGAGATGTGTACTACCCAAGTACATTTACTCCTTTACACGTACTTGAGTATATTTTCCCATGATATGTAATAGTTTTTACTTTTTACTCTTGCTCACTTACATTTGTGATGCAATAGTGAATGAAATATAAATTTAAAAAAACAAATAATCAAATGAATTTAATTTGAACTGAATTTAATGGTGCAATTAAGTAACTTATCTCAGTGAATAAACAATGCAACAAAATGAACCAAAAAAAAATCAACAAAATGTACAAAAAATCCCAACAAAGCTAATCAAGAAAATTAATAAAAGTGAACAAAACAGTCCAAGTACAACAACCCAAATAAGAGAAAAGGAAGAAAATAATCAAGTAAATAAACAAAAAATAACAGTACTGTACATCCAATAAATTGAACAAAAAGCCACAATACATGTGACACTATGAGCAAACATAATCAAAGGGTTATTTTTTTTAAAGCAACAAAAATCCCAAAATTAACTAAAATGATCATAAAAAGTTCAAAGCTAATATTGTAACAGACATTTAAAGAGAGACTAGTGAATTTCTCAGGTCATGTGATTTATGCCATTATTCAGATCCATTATCTGCAAACTTGAAACAGTCTGCTCACGTAGACAAAGGTACTGGTTGAGGAAAGTTGTTGGATTTCATATTTATTAAAAAATTTTTGGGTGGTAATTTAAAAAAAAATCTTGTTTTTTTTTTAGGATGATTTGATACATTAGTATTGTATCAAACTAAATTACATCTTACAGTACATAGATGTTTGTTGAAAAATTAGACTGGGTTTTAGTGTTTCATACATAGAAGAAGTCATTATTGAGTCATTGTTTTTCCACTTCTTCCATCTTTCCTTCTTCTAAAAAACTGCATGCAAAATATGAAATAGATTCACAAATTAATAGTACTGTGTGTAAAATGCTGAAAAATGAATTATTTGCAACAAAATTAAAATTACAAATTATGTCATATTTTGAAAAAAATAGATTATATTTGTGTTGTTTTAACCTAGATCTTCTTCTTTTCCTTTCGGCTGTTCCCCTCAGAGGTCGCCACAGTGAATCATCTGCTTCCGTCTCACCCTATCCTCTGCATCGTCTCCTCACACCAACTTCATGTCCTTGTTCACCACATCCACAAATCTCTTTGCTCTTCCTCTAGGCCTTCTGCCTGGCAGAACCTCAGCATCGTACTACCGGTATATTCACTATCCCTCCTCTGTACATGTCTAAACCATCTAATGACCATTGACCCTACAGTGACCAGTGTTTGGTGTTCACCTTAGCCAGCAGAGGGCAGAGGGGACAAAATTAGGAGGATGAGACTCAAATAGGTGCAGCACTATAGTACACTGACAATACCACGTGGTGTGGGAAAAATCTCTGTATCCAAATGTGTTTGGTTTGTCAATCAACATCATGTCAACCTTGATAATCTCCAGTATGAGCCACTTGATGGCAAATATTTGAATGCACTAGTTCGTATAAGTGACAGATACTTCGGCCGACTGTGGAGACACAAACATGAAGATTGCAGCACTGGTAATTATAAAGTCATTCTGAGCCTCACACTGCTGGTTTTCAATGCAGACCCCTGTGGTTTAGCAAAATAGGGGAAAATAAAAATGTAAACTGGAGTGGAGTCGAGGGACTCCCTCATGTTGAATAAGTCAGGAGAGCTCAACGTGATTGATGGTCTGTGGGAGTGAGAAAGACACTGGGTGTACAACGAGGGTGTGAAGAAAATAGAGAAATTGCAGGCCCTGACGCTGAAGGCTTCTTAGATGAATAAATTACCTAAAAATGAGTTGGAAATGCAATGTCTTTTTTGTGTGCTAGTTAAAAAAGCATTATTTTAAAAGTTCACATTAGGAAGCATTTGTTTGGTACTTTTTGACCAGCACAAGGGTCTGCAAGAAGTGGCTCCACAGCACATCACGAGTGGCTCCCAAACATTATCCAACTGTAAACATGTTCGATTTAATCATTATTTTGTGAATTTGTATTCATTTTCTTGATTATATTGTTTATTTCCCTTCACTTTCTGCATCATTTTTAAATATTATGTTGTTTGTTTTAGAGTTTTTTATTATTTTTAAAAATTTGTTAATTTTTGTCAGTTTTTCTGATTACTTGGTTGATTTCTGCTCCTTTTGAATATTTTATTTGTTTTCTACATTATTTTCTTTGTTTTTATTAATAATTTTTGTAGTACATTTTGGAGGCTTTTGTTTATTGTTTTGTTAGTTTTGTTCACTATTTGGAATATTTTGTTGATTTTTGTGCATTTTTTGTTGATTTTGCTCGTTATTTTGTGCATTTGTATTCGTTACCTTGATTATTTTCTCTCCTTTGATCTTTTGTTCATTTTCTGCATTGTTTCATTTGTTTTTGCTCATTGTTTTTACTCATTTTGGGAAGCTTTGTTTATTAATTTGCTCATTTCTGATTATTTTTTACTTATTTGCTCATTAATCTGCTCTTTATTATATTTTGTGCATTTTCTGCATCATGTTCTTTATTTTGTAATTTAAAAAAAAATATTATGTTGCTTGTTTTTGTCACTACTTTTTTATCATTTTTTACTATTTGTTCATTTTGGTAAATTTTTTGCATTACTTTGTTCATTTCTGCTTTTTAAATATTGGTTCATTCATTTTGTTTGTTTTTGTTCATTTTTTTTTTTTTTTACTAATTTTACTTTTGTTCCCTTTGTTCATTTTTATTCATTTTGAGGAATTGTCCAGTGTTTTGATTGTTTTGTTCATTATTTTGAGCATTTCGTTGATGTAGTACTTGCTGGGTTTATTTTGTTCAACTTAATTAAGTTCAGATGTTTCTCATTTACACGTTATTACCTTTTGAACAGTGCAACACATCAAAATACTATGGCTGATGAATGCACATGTCCTATTTTGGGCTTTTATTTTCTCTGCTCAGTATCCATTACATTAGAAAAGTAGATGTTAGAAGTGAGAAGTGTGTGGCCAATTATTGCTCCAGAGGCTGTGGTCACAAGTAATGAAGTGTGATCGCAGACTGAAATGATACAAGCCAAAAGCAACATGTTTTTACAAGATCTCTGGTAACACAACGTCTGGCCCATATGTTTTACTCACAGATTCGATACCTCCAACAGAATTCAAATAACAAATGTAACTAAAATGTGCCTATTTGTAATGTTGTCAAACTTATTAATAAACATCTTGTCTCTAACGTTATTTTTGAAATATATTTTTAAAAATTGCTGGAAAATTACTACAGAAAAAAATATAGAAAAGAAAATTTATTTCAACTTTTAACGGATCCTCTGTACTTATTTCTCCTTAACTCCAAAAGGGTAAAAGAAAGTGCTTTTACAAGACATAAAAACTAAGCTAAGGCGGGTTCAGAACTATTTTTAGGCACGAATAAAATAAAATATGTGTCTAAAGCTGCAAAAAATATGACATATGACATGTGTTTTAGCTGGCAACATGATTCTTTTTTGTTCCTTTTGCTTAATTTTTCCATTTTTTGTTCATTTCCTTGATTATTTTGTTCATTTTTGCTAATTTTTGTTCATTTTGCAGATCATTTGGTTATTTTATTTATTTTCATGAAGTTTGGTTTATTTCATGGGCAATTTTTTGTGCATTTTTGTGGATTATGTTGCTCATTATTTTTGTTCATTTTTATTTTCTTATTTATCTTCCTTCATTTGACTATTTTGTTCTTTCTTGTTTACTTTTTTGTCAATTATTTTATCCATTTTGTTGAATGTTTTGGTCATTTTTTTCCCATTTTAATTCAAATGATTTACTATTTTGATAAAATTTGTGATTTTTTTTTTCATTTTTTCATGTTTTGATCAGATTTGGCTTAATCTTGTGTTACGATCCTAGTTTTCATAGGTGTGGTTTTCAGCTCAGGGAAGAATACTGATTTACTCATATGACACATATTGGAGGAGGTGGGCGTGGTTTGTGAAGCTTATCCTTATCAGTGTAATGAGATGCTTGTGTGGAACAAAGTTGATTTGAACAGCCGTGTGAACACGGGAACTCAAAGGAGGCTGTCAGGAGCAGACGGATTGATAACGCAGCCTCAGAACTCAGGGAATTGAGACACAGATTCAGAATTGAGGACTCAGATAAACGAAGAGCATTTTGACCCGCCAGCCGCCTGACTGAGTGGGAGTAGAGCTGAAAGAACTGAGTCATTCACCTACAGAACGAGGCATTAAACTTTTAACTAGCATGCTGACACTGCTTGTAAATGTTCACCTTTTAAAACCTCTGAACTACATTACCCAGCGACCCCCTAGTGCTGGGTGATTGGAACCGGAAGGAAGTGCACGGACCACTGGAGATGGGAGGCGGTGGCCGGGGCTCATCAGAATCCGGATCCAGCCGTGTGTCGGTGAGTTTTGCAAATCCACACCTGCCTCCTCCGGTTCGGATCGGGCAAAGCACGTCACCCAGGGCTAGTGTAACGCGTAACTCAAGTCCTGAACACACACGAAGGGTTTGATGAGGTTTAGTTGAGGGGATTTTTCTGGGGAGCTTAGCGAACAGGTCTGGGCCTAGCTGTCCGGGAATGGAATCATAACATTCATAAGCTAGAAGGTGACCCATAACATTTGTAAGATTTCTTATTTTTTTCATAATTATTTTCATAATTTGGCTTATTTTTGTTTATTTCTTTATTCAGTTGTTTAATCTTGTCCATTTTCTTGATGATTCTGTAGATTGTTTGCATCAGTTTGTCTTAATCTTTGTTCATTATGTAGTTTATTTTTGTTCTTGTTGATTTAGTTCTTATTTTTTATGTATTATCATACAGTATGTAACTTCCATCACTACCAAGTCATAGGAGCCACTGGGGAGGGGCTAGTGACCTACATGTGGCCCTGGTGCCGCAGGTTGCAGACCCCTGCCTTTGGTGTCCTACTGAACTTTCAGTTCTGCATTTATTTTTTTTGGATACAACCGTTTTTTAAGGAAAAAATACCAGACTGATTCTTTTGTTCTACTGCCCCTTTGTTTCAGAAACTTCAGATTCTCAACATTCATGATATTAATATTTCTCAGACTTGTGTTTTATCTATACTATATTATACATTAAGAATATCCCAGAGCACAGGTTTTTTTTAACAAACAAATATAGTTTCATTGTCACTCAATCTGTCAAGCTCTGGATTTTCATCTTCCTAAATGTTTAACAAGCAGGGGTCAATTTACCATATGATACAGGGGTACCAAATTATTGAATATTTATTCCCACTTGGCAAAGCATGTTTGACTATGAAATGTTTTAAATATGTTTAAAGAAACTTTTGGCTGCTGTTGATCAACTTCAGTTGTGTAGTGAATTTTCATTCTGCTCACTTCAAGTAGTCTTTTTACCTTGTTGTATTAATTTTTTGGTGTAAATACTGGTGTAATGATAAATCTTGTACACAACCATAGCCACGGAGGTATTCATAAACCTCTTACATTTACATTTTTGATTTTTGTTTAATGTCACTGTATGTCCACAATTATTACTTAAATATGCTTACTGTATGTTACTTTTTGTATGTCACCCTAAAATTGTCTTTATTTTGTGAAATTTAATCCCTTTTTAAAACATTTTATTTAGGTAGAGGCTTTTAAAAAGATCTCCAAGTTTTCTGCCTGTGCCTGCACTGCATATTAACTCCTCTCATCATGTATTTTCTTTCTTAACTGTGCTGGAACCTAAACCAGGGGTGTCCAATCATTGCCACGAAGGCACATTTTCTGCACATTTTCTTTCCAACCAGTCTCTTCAGCAGGTGATTTCACTGAATTCCTTCGCACTAATTGCTCTTCAGTGAAAACACCTGGTTTAGTGAGTGGCTGGAAAGAAAACCTGTAGTGTCTCGGCCCTTTGTGGCAATGATCGGAGACTCCTGACCTAAACTAAATTAAACTGATGAATTAAGAGTCTAGAAAATGTATGTATAAAATATGATATGTTAGACTTCAAACAGTTTAAAAAGTGTTACACAGATGGCTTGATATTAAGCAGTACTGTGTAAATCTTCCACTACTGTAAACATGTGCAGCTCCAGATAGCTCCTGTTCCGCCTTAAATCAAAATGCTTCCTCGTCTGCTCCACTTTGTCGTGAAATGTGCCACATAAATTCAGCCCACGGACTTTTAATTCTTAGGACTTTGTCTGGTTTTTGCAGTGATCTCCGTTCATCTGTCGGAGCCTCAACAGGGAGCAACAGTTCATCTGAACGCCCTCTGACCTGATTTGAGCTGCAATAATTTACTGTCTTTGTGAGAGTAAAGTAGCGCATTCAAACAATAACACAGCTTTTTCGGAAGGAAGTGTTTGTGGATCACACAGTGGTTTACATTTCCTGGGCCAGGACAGATTTGTGCGGCTGGCTTTCTTATTAGGTCAGCATTGTTATAAAGGCAAAAGTCGTATGGAGTTGTATTAAACCTGGAGTATTTAGGCTGTTTTATAAACAGCAATATGCTTGATGGATGCAGATGTTATTGTTGACTTGTCTGGATTTGAAGATGCAATAAATCACAAACAAACATCACAGATATGAAGCAAAAACATCCTTTGGATTTTGATTACAGCTGTTTCATAGAGTCAATTTACTGGAGTTTCAGTGAGTGTGATCCTACAAACTCTGACTGGACCTTTTGTTTTTACTGAAGTCGAGATGATAGTGCTGACCAGCTCTTATGGAATCGGACCTAATGAGTGCACTAAGAAAATTTCAATTATGTTCAAACAGGTTCCTCCAAGCACAGCACAACAAATGCAAATGTGAACACAAGGAACAAGGAAAGAACATTCTCACGGTTACATTCTTGTACAATTAATCTGCAATAATGCAGACTGCCAAATAAAACAATCTCAAAACAAGCAATTAAAGGTAAACAAAACAGCGGAAACAGTGCATACATGGATAATTGCAAAGAAACACAGGTGCATTTTGTCTTGTACTGGACCTCCTCGGCCTTCAGTGGGGTTGACCACCCCATTCAGCTGAGCTATTGCAACTGTAGCTTTTAATTAAGGAAATGCACTGACTTTCACCTGCACCATGGATATTGTAGAGGTTGAATGGAAATTAAAAAAACACTGATACATTTTAGTTGCTGAAGTTGGAGTTTTACAGCTCTGACAGTGAGCTGACAGTGGCCTCTACTGGTAGACACCCATCCTCACATCCTCTGTGTTGTACAAAGTCTTTCTGCTGAATTTATCAGGAAATGCATGAATCCAACAATGTCACTCGAGTGTTTATAATTACACAAAATGAGTTGTTTTATCTGACTATGGGGACATCCAGCTTTTGTTTTTTTCTTTGTGCCTTGTTTCTCCTCAAAACCTCACACTTCCTGATTGAGTCTCATACAGGACAGGTTGGTTCACTTTCTATAATCATTCATTAATATGCTTTTCTTTCTTGTTACTCATGCACATTTCCGGTTTATCCACATATTTCGTATTTGGTTGGTTGGGTTGTTGGTTGGTTGGTTAGTTAGTTGTTTGTTTGATGGTTTGTTTGTTTGGGTGGGTGGGTGTTTATTTGTTTATTTTGATGGTTTGTTTGTGTGGGTGGTTGTTGAGTTAGAAGCGAGCTGATCCCACATGTTTTTTGTGCACTGTTCAAAAGGACATAACCTGTCTTGTGATGGATGCTTTTACATTTACGCTTTTAGTACTGCACTTTTAACTGAACCCCATAAGTGTCAGAGGGAGCAGCAATAACATGTTTGCATACTGTGAGGTACTCATCTTGTCAGGAAATAAAAAGGGGTAAACTCCACAAAGGACTGGTATGATGGCTGTCATTTCATAATCACAGTAGCAACGTGCTACACGTGCTCTATTAAATCAATTAAACAAATATGTGTGCGGGTGAGGTGGTGTAAAGTTGTCAAATGCAGCACTTTCATACTTGTGGTTTAAATGAAATGAGTCATAAGATCATACTGTGAACTGCGGGGCGAAGTTTCTCGTGAATATGTCTTTTGGTTCCCGCCCAAGTGAGACTACTGGCATTGTCAGAACAGCAAGTTCGACAACATCTACATGTAGAACCTTTTATTGACAACATTGCTTTAGAAAAGCTAGTAGGAGTCAAATTGATATTAAAATTACCACAGAAATTACAAACAAACCTGCAATTTGTAATAATAATAAATCCTTAAAAATCATATTAGTTGCATGAATAGATATGTTTAACTGCCTGTTCACAGGATTTGCATTCGGGTTATTGCCACAGCAGCAATCATCTTTTGGAAGCGCTGTGTGAGATAGTCAATAAATTAACGTTGAATTGATTCCAACCTAATAAACTGCCTTCAAACAGGTGTTTGGGTTATTTTTATTTATTCTTATTATTATTTTGACCATTTTGGGTATTTTTGGTGATGATCATTGAATTATTCATTTTTAATCATTTCAAAAATCCTTTTTGCTCATTATCTTGCTTATTTTGTGACTTTTGTTCAATTTATTGAATATACTGTTCATTTTTGTTAATTCACTTGGATAATTTCTTCCTTTTCCTTTTTGTTTGTTGGACTTGGAATATTTTGTTTAGTTTTATTCATTTTCTTGATTACTTTGTTGGATTTTTTTTGGTACATTTTGTTAATTGTGTTCTTTTTTTTGTTTATTTTTATTATTAATTTTACAATTTACTTGACTGTTATTCAGTTCAGTTAATCTTCCTGATTTGTTTGTTTTTTGTACATTTTGCTCATTTTGTTGTCTTTTGTGATCATTTTTGTACATGTTTGCTCAGTTTGTTGCTTTGTTTATTTATATGGATAATTTGTCTAATTAATTTGCTCATTCTTTAATTTAATCGATGATTTGGCTTTTTTTTAGATTTCATTCTTTTTTACTCCTCCTCATTGAGGTGGAGTAAAATGTAACTGAGTAGAAATAAATTTGTCATCACAAATGTAACTGAGTAAGAGTAAAGTATTCTGCAAAACAACTACACTCAAAAGTACATTTTATGAGGAAAATTACTTGGCTACTATCCTAGTATCTGCATGTGCCAGGGAACGAGTAAAGAGCCTGTCAATTATCTTGCAGTAGTTGTGTTGATGTGTAAAGTAGTTTTGCCACATTGTTTTTGTAACGTGACACCCAATCTGCTACTGTCTGCTTATTAAAATAAGGAAACAATTTTTGTAGAACATACTGAACTGTTGGCTGTCCTTCTGAAAAGTTCAAAGTACAGTGCATCTCAAAAGTCTACACACTGCTGTTCAAATGCCAGGTTTTTGTGATGTAAAAAAATTGACACCAAGATAAATAATTTCACAACTTTTTACACCTTTTAATGTGTATAATGTGTATAACCTGTGCAACGCAATTGAAAACCACACTGAAACCTTTAAAGGGGAAAACTAAAAAACAAAACACTTAAAATAACCTGGTTGCATAAATATGCACACCCTTAAACTAATTCTTTGTTGCAACACCTTTGGCTTTTATTCCAGCAGTCTTTTTGGGTAGGAGTCTATCAGCGTGGCACATCTTGATGCGGCAATATTTGCCCACTGTTCTTTGCAAAATTGTTCCAAATACAAGGGCGTAGGTTTGGTCTCAACATTGGTCGGGACGATATAACAGCATAACCTGCATGTACACTTTTTGCTGGGG
>JAQQAE010002142.1:0-23076 GCA_029823295.1 Pseudamia nigra
GTAGTAAAATCTTATGATTTATGGTGTCGAAAGCCTTTTTTAAGTCAACAAACACACCAACAGTAAATTTATTTTCGTCTATTGCCGATGCAATGTTATCTACTAACTTCATAACTGCCATCGAAGTAGATCGACCAGCTCTAAACCCATATTGTTCTTCATTCAATAGCTTATTTTTATCAATGAAACTATCGAGTCTATTGACAAAAAGCTTTTCTAAAATTTTTGAAAACTGTGATAGTAATGAAATAGGTCTATAATTTGAATATAAATGACGGTCTCCACCCTTATAAATTGGCACTACTTTAGCAATTTTCATTTCATTTCATTTCAAATTAACAAAATAAATAAACTAAGCGTCAAAATGTACATTTTACTCAGTTATGCAACTCAGTGAGTAGGAGTAAAAAAGGCTGAAATAGAAATCAATCACATTACAAAAAGAATAAACTAACCAAGTAAATTAACAAAATGAATAAACTAAGCAACAAAATGAGAGAAAAAAATATGAGCAAAATTGCAAAATACCCAACTAAATTAAAAAATGAACAAAACAAGCCAAAATGCAGAAAATAACCAAGGAAAATAAACAAAAAATAATGACATAATCATGAAATTGAACTAAAAAAATCAACAAAGTAAGAAATAAAATGAACAGAAATGATGAAAATAGCCAAGGGAATAAACAATAATGAACTAAATGTTTAAAAAACAAAGAAACCAAACAATGACATGTAAAAGCAATCCAATAATATCCTCAAGCAAGTTAAAAAAATGAAAAAATAATGGACAACATTGAACAAAATCAAAAAAGTGAACAACAAAATGCAGAAAATTAACAAAATGACCAAAATATCTATTGAATGCCACATATATTAGGCTGTATTAAATTCCATGTCTTTTTTATCCTTTTATTTAAGTCCTTTTGTTAGGAGTACCTCTGCTTCAGTCATTTGAATTATGAAGTAACCGTATTTTTTTACTTGAGCACCGTTTCTGTTTACTGTGCACACCACCACTGCTCGTTTCACTATTCATGTTCTCATTCCCTTCATGTGCGGAAGGGAATGAAAGAACGCCCCAACAAAAAAATCACAAACAAATCGTGACGTGATTTAAACGCCCCGAGGAATTCAAGCAGTTTGAGCAGAGGAAAAACAGCAGATGCGAACAAACACAAAATAAAACATGACACAAATATGTATTAATGTACGTACAGACTGAAGGTACGTAGACAAAGAGCAGTGTGTGCTTGAGACATAAGTCTAGATTTCAGGGGTGGATGGGGGGGGGGTCCTCAATGTCTGTATTCGCCCCCCTCCCCCATAAAACACTTTCCTTTGGATGATTTGCAGCTTTTTGTCTTATGTTGTCGATTGTTTTGCTTCATTCACTTCATTATTTCCTTCACTTTCTTGATTATTTTGTTCATTTTTACCCCTTGTCTTATTTTCTTAACTTTTCATATTCTACTTTACTATTGCTTTATACGCACTTTCATAATTATTTTGTGCATTTTCACCCAGTTTTTGATTATTTTGTTCATTTTGTTGCTATTTTCTTTATGTTCGATTGATGTTTGATATGTTTGATTGTTTGATATATTTTTTACATTTTTGTTCATTTTGGTTGTTTTATTATTTTCCTGTTTTTTGTTCACTTTTGCTCATTTTCTTGACTAATTTCCTTGTTTGTTTTCATCATGTTGCTGGTTATTTGGTTCATTTTTGTGCAGTTTCTTGGTTACTTTGTTTATTTTCTTCTGTTTCTTGATTATTTTGTTCATTTTTACATATTGTCTTGATTGTTTACTTAACTTTTCTTGACTATTTGGTATATTGTGATGCTTTATTTTCTTGCTTTTGCTTGCTATGTTTATTTCATTGTTTTCTCTGTCATTTTTGTTCATTTTCCAGAATGTTTTGTTCATTTTTCATCATCATTTGGAATGTTTTTTTGCTCAGTTTGTTGCCAATTTTGGCTCATTTAGTTTATTTTATTGTTTTTTTTGTCATTTTTGTTCACTTTCTTGATAATTTTGTTCAATATTACAAATGTTCTTGGTTATTTGTTCATTGCATTGCTTATTTTCTTTATTTTGTTCATTTTGCTTGTTTATTTGGTATATTTTTATGTATTTTGTTACTTATTTTTGGACATTTGGTTTATTCCATTTTCATCTTGGTCATCTTTTGTTAATTTTTGTTCAATTTTGCTCCTTTAGTTGACTATTTTGTTTTTTTTAATAATTTCTCTAGTTCATTTTCTTGAATATTCCATTTATTCTTACTCATTTAATCATTATTTTGTTCATTTGTATTCATTTTCTTGGATATTTTATTCATTTTTACTCATTGACTTAATTATTATGTTCTGACAAAATCTACACCTGTGGCTTAAGGTTGTTGTACATGTGGGTTTTGTTGTGAAGGATGAACAAAACCGGCAAAATAGAGATATTACAATTGCTACATGAATCCTGAATGAAAATGCTTTAACATTAAAAAAAAAAACCAAAACATTTAACGCCTTCATTTTTGTCTTTTCAATAGTAATATTTACAGATTTGACCATTTTTATTTTATTTCCAATAAGGCCTTTGTCCAAATGAAATATTTTCCCATCACAGCATAAAACATGATGATATTTCACTCATGCTTTTGTAGGAGTCAGTTATTGACAGCTTAGGACACTTTTCAAAGTGAAGCCATTTCTTTGCTTTGCTTTATTTTGTTCACTTTTTTTAACATCTTGTCCAACGGCTTGATTATTTCCTTTATTTTTGTTGATTTTCTTTTTTCTGAATGATTTCATCTTCTTCATTTTCTTGATTATTTTGTTCATTTTACGCCTCTTCTAGATCATTTGCTTCATTTTGGTTTTTTTTGGGATTATTTTGTACCCCTCTATATTCAGACAAATCTATGCCCTTGCTTAGCAGAGAGCATGTAACACCACTCCTGGCTTCTTTGCACTGGCTTCCACTCAGTTTTTGAATTAATTTGAAGATTGTGCTGTGTTTTTACATCGTTGCATGGGCTGCCACCATCCTACATCAGTGATCTTCAAACCTCGTACACCCCGACTCGTTCACTGAGGTCTGCTGAGCAATCGCTCCTTGCCATCCCTGAATTCAGCCTGACAAAAAGGAGATTGTGCCTCTTCAGTGCACATTTTACTGATACTGAGAGGGACGAATCCCCTGTACTTCCCACGAAATCTAGCGCTTATGTTTCAGGTCATCTTGGGCTTAACATGTGGTTCAGCCAATCAGTGTTTTCTGATGAAAAGTGGGTGGATACGATGTCTCACAGTGAAATTAGAGCATGATTGTGTGGCAAAGTTTCAAAGAAGCCCCCGGGAAATCAAATAAAAGGTGATGTACTTTATTTTGCCAGTGCCAGTGTTGAGCCGAGTGCGTAGACACAGTACTCGTGTAAAAGTATTGGTACTTTCTGATTCTAGTGTCTCAAGTGGAAGTACAAGTACCACTAAACATCAGTACGCATAACATAGAATTTATTACAGCATCATATATTGATCATGTATTGATTTTTATTCAGTTTTTTGTTTTTAACTTAGTTATTATTATTATTATTTTACCTATTATGACTACTACTTTTTTCCAGGTTTTGTTCACTTTCTCTCATTTTCTTGCATATTTTGTTTTTGTTCAGTATCTGCTGCTTATTCTGGTCACTTTTGTTCATTTGGATTTTTTTGTACAATTTTTTTTTTACATATTTTGGCTATTTGCGTTTATTATTATGTACCCTAATTTTATAATTTACGTGAATAGTGTCTTCCTGTTTTTCTTGATTGTTATTTTGTTATTTTTTTGTTCTTTTTAATTCATTTTTGTCTTTATCTTCATACATTTTTGCTCATGTTCTTGATTAGTTTACTCATATTTTATATCTTTCTTTTTTATTTAATTGAGTATTTTATACATTTTTACATTTTCGTCCTTTATTTCGACTCACTCATTTGTGGCCAAATGTAACTGAGAAGAAGTACATTTTTTGCATCCTTTTTTGCATCTTAAATGTATTTTGTACAACAGTGACTCTCAGAAGTACATATGCTTGAAACAACTACGTTCAAGATAGAGCTTTAAGTGTTCATATTGGCAGGTGTTCATATTGCTGAGCTCTAATGTTAGAAACGCAATTTGGAATGGAAAGCCAGAGGCAAGAAACATGTTCCTTCAGAGACCACTCATCATGTGGACGTTGAATCGCCAGAAGGAGCCCTGAAACCAAGTCTGAGGAAGACAGAGAGAGTCCATGAGACGATGAAGAGTCAAACCCAGCTGGGGTTCAGGAGTCCAAGCCAAGACACTTGGGGTTTGGGCAAGCCAGTGCAGAAGAGATTAAAGCCAAAAAAAAAATCAAGATCCAATACAAAGATGGTGACTTAATTTATGCTCAGGCCGCCAGTAGTGAAACCAGGCAGCAAAGACAAGACCAACAGAGCTCTGAAGTCAGTGGCTTAATGTTCAGCTGTGTGCTTTCTCACCTTCTTTCAAGAAGGTGAGAAAATGGTAAAAACATCCTCTTAAGTCATGTAAAAGAGTCTTTCATCATGTCTTCATTTATGCTCATTTTGTTTATTGTTTTGGATCATATCAGTTCATTTTGTTGATAATTTCATTCATTTTTGTGCATTTGCGCAACTACATGGTCTGGGTTTTTTTGTTTCTGTTCATTTTGTTCATTATTTTATTCCTTTCAGTTCATTATGTTGATTAGTTTGTTCATTTTTGTGCATTTGACGACTTTGTTCATTTTTTTGTTCATATTAGAGATTATTTCTCTCATTTCTTGGTGCTTTCATAAATGCACACATTACTTACTATTTCACCACACACACTCAGCTAGTATTTAAATAAAAGCCTACACCGTTTCTTTTCAACACAACCCTTCGTAACTGCATTTTTTAAAAGTGTAACTAGGCAAAGACCAGCTTCTAATCTAATAGCTATGATGTTTTGAAGCTCTCTGAATTGTATTTATTACACCACCCTGCATCATCATTTTTTTAATGCTGATTTCAAATATAGGCTTAACTTTACCTAATGTGATGGCGCTGAGTTAAAAAATAACAATAAAAAGTTACCAGCACATACCATTTATTTCATAACATGAAAATTAATGTTTGTCTTATTACAATGTATATATCAGCTTCAGTACTCTTCTCAGAATAACAATAAAGCCGAAATATGTCAAACATTTTGGTTTTAATAACAAAACAAAGAGTACAAATTGAGTTACCATGAAATCTCGAAACTAATTATAATATTTTCAGTACTGCATGTAAAAACTGGCTAAAAATTAAACAGTAAGTACTCATGCATATATATATATATATATGCGGTTTATGAAGGGCAGTCTGCACTAACATAATTTATTTGTAGGAATTAAATGATGTGCACACAAGATTTATCAGAAAGCTAATTTCCATCTGTAGTCCGTACAACAGCAATATAACAACTCAGTACACAATGAAACAATCTGTACTATACATAAACCGGGCTTAACGCAGTCAAATACATAGACAATCCTTATAAATGCTGTAAGACAGTCAATACACAGGATGAACAAGGTTACATCTGGCACACATACACTAAAATGTCATTAATGCAGAACAAACAAACCTAGGCCGGGCTTAGTAATGGCAACTTTGATTCCTCAGGAGACATTTTTTTGTGTTCAGGCAAAAATCCTTATAGTCCTTAAAGTCCTTATAATTATTTTTATGTCACGAGGAAGCATGTTCCATTCTCTGATGGCCTTGATGGAGAAGGCAGATTGTCCAAAAGCAGAGTGTCTTTGTGGGACTTTGCAGTCCCCCCTCTGTGCAGATCTGAAGGCCCTTGTTCTCTGCTCAGAACAGGCTACCACATACGTAGTTTTTCAATGGAAGGGTTGCGGCATTATTAATTATTTTATGACCTAAACGAACATATGAATAGGTCATGAGATTGTCAAAACTTGACAACTTGTACTTACTTAACAGCTTGTAGTGTTAAGTAAGGTGTTAAGTGTTCAGGTACAATAGACAATTCTTCATCCTACTAAAAGTTGTCAAAAGCAAAACTACTAGGAAAGGCACATCATGTTTTGTGATAAAACATGATGTGTTAGAGCAAAACAAGCATCATTTTTGGAATAAGCACCCCCAAATTAGTAAGAAACATGTACTGGCTTTCATTCAGCAAAAACAACGCTGAGTAATGTCATTGTTAAATTGCTATATGACAAAACAAGCGGTCCCAGCACCTTTCAGTCAGGCCAACAGATGCCGCAACATCCCACAAACAAAAAGGATGACATGACTAGTTGGATTTGGAATTGTTTGGAGTGAATTAGAGCTCTGTATTGTTAATTGTACATAGAGGACAACTGTCACTCTTTGGTCATTGGTGGATAATTCAACTGTCTTAGCTTCACACCATTGTAGTTGCAGTTTACGTTCCCTATCATGAGTTTTGGGATTCAGTTAACTCCCACCCCCCTCATCCTCGCTGTGTGAGTTGTCCTTTTCATAAGCTGTGGACTGTGCTGAGCTGCTTCTGGAGACTGAAATGCAAGGCGTTGAGGGCATGTTTTTGGCTAAATATGAATGTTGAGCAGTTTCCATTGGGGTCTGCATGAGGAATGATATATTCTCCACTTTTCATGTTTCACACTCACACACCTCCTGCTGCTAACAAAGACAGGATTAGCCCACTCACCCCCATTTTCCCCTCTCTCCAATCATTCCCCCTGTTTTCCACCTCGCTCATCCAATCACTTTGTGTCTCTTGTCAGCAAAATCCCAGCTACATCCCGCTTTTTTTTCTTCTTCCCCCCTTGATTTTTATTTTGCTTCCACAGTTGCACATATGCACACACCCTCTTCTGCACTCCCATCGCTCTCCCCAGGGTGCTATAGTAACTCAGTGGGAGGGAAGCGTCACCCCTGCCTCACTCCTGTCTGCAACCACACCCCCATTATCCTTCCTGCCTCCCTTCCAATCACAACCCATCCGTACAGTGCATCCAATACCAGCGTCCCCTACACCTGCAGGTCACCCCCGTGTCTCAGCCAATAAGAATGTAACATTTCTACGTCACAGCAGGGGGTGTAAAGCTGCTCAGCAACAATGAAGTGAAAAAAAGAGACATCGTAGTAAAACTGGTGACCTACTTTTTTCCCTTTTTTTCCTCCTTGTACACCCCCTCAACCTCAAATTATTTCTCCTCTGTAAGTGGAAAAATTCTGTTCAGAAAACACCAGCGAGCTTCACAGATCCTCTCCGGGGTAGGATGGTTCAGGGAGGAACAGGAGAGTACGAGTCACAGGGATTTTTAATAAGGTGTGTTTCACCTCCATCGTACAAGTCTATCAACCGCCATCTCCGCGCAATGTCATACTAGTGAAATAAGCTCTTCGTTTGCAAGACAATAAGATTCCCCCTGTCTGTCTGAATGAGGTCTTAAATTAATACAAACACAAGTTTAAATTATCTTAAACCATCTTAGTGTAGGATCCACCTATTAGCATGCCTTTCTGGTTTTGAAAGTTGGTTTTCTGCTGTTTTTCAAACTTAAATGACTGCTTTTTTCTGTCATTAAAACTGCATTTTAATAGCGCTGTTGATTCATACATTGATTATGTTGTTTTTACCTCCACCAGAAGGATTTTAACTGTTGTAAAATTAGGCCAAATTCAACATTTTGCCAAGAAAACAGGACAAAACCATAATAGATTCCATTAAACCACAAAGTTTGAGCCAGATATGGGCAATATTCTGGATATAGTGTTCCAGAACGCTTATACTTATTGGAACTGAGGAAAAAATACTGTACTGTGAGGTAGCAAATAAAGCTTTAGGCATGCAACTGACACCAAAGTGGAACAAAGTCTGCTGATTCAGTAATGTGCCCACAGATTTCACATATCTTCACTATTTACAGGGGTAGATCCAGTAGAAAACCATCATATTATGTTTTTCCTGAAGAAGTATTGAACTAAAAATGTTATGTATGTGATTCCAAATGCTAATGGTAGGTTTTCATGATCAAAGAATCTGATAATGAGGGTCAAATAAATTTCAGAATACTGTATTACTTTTGGGCACAATAACATTATGGGGGAAATGAGCATAGGTTCATGTGGTCTGTGGATTTGTTCTGAGTGGGTTGTGAAGTGTATGGTGAAAAAATAAATGAATAAATAAGTATAAAATATTGCTTTTTAAAAATCTGATGTCAAGCTTTTATTTTGGCTGAGTATTTGTAAAAATGACATTTTTTATTCCTTTTTTTGTACTCAATTGGAATATTTTTACTCATTTTTATTTATTGTCTCAAAATTGTCGTTATGTTGTGGACATTGTGTCCCTTTTTTGTTTATCGTGTTCACATTTCTTTATTTTGTTGTCTATTTGGCTCATTTTTATTTATTTTTATTCATTTTGTGTATTATTTTCCCCATTTTTCTTTACTGCCTCAACTTTTTTGGTTCATATGATGGATCTATTATTCATTTTCTAAAATATTGTGTTTACTTTTTTCATGTCATCGCATTTTTTTCCTCATTTTTATTCAGTTTTGTTTAATTGTCCTCATGTGGTGTATTCTTTTTTCTTATTTTATTCTATTAACTTTTTTTGTCATGTTGTGAATATTTTGTCCATTTTCTTGGCTATTATATTTATGTCCATTGATGTTTTTTGCCTATTTTGCTCATTTTTATTCACTTTTGTCAATTTGTCCTCACTTTTTTAAAATTATTTTTGTTCACTGAATTGGATTGCAAGGATGAACATATATGTATATTTTGTTCAAAGCACATCAATTTTACATATTTTATACTTTTAATTAAAAGTGGGTTGATGACCAGTGGAAAATATGGGTCATGGGGTAAAACCAGGTAAGAAACACTGACCTAGAACATGTCAGAAAATAGTTAAAAAGGTCCACGAGTGTATCCTGTTCTATCCACAACCCAAATATATTCAGTTCAGAGAATTTGTTCTTTAGGGCAGTAAACATAACAACTGACAAGTGATCGATCATTGGATTAATTGTTGCAGCTCCAGCCTGCGTGGTTTTGATTTAATTTGGCAGAAGCATGTCAAAGAGCCTTTAGGAGAAAGCTTTTTTTTTTATTTTTTTTGTTTTTTTTATGTGCGAGGTTTAAATTTAGATTAACTCTGTCTCAAATGCACAGAGATGCCTGAATGATGAATGATGATTCAGGGTAAGATTTATTGGGCAAAGAACATATCATAGCTCACCCAAACAGCTTTTTAAAGGCCAGAGGTCCCACGTTCATGCTCCGACTTTCGCTCTTGTGAATGATAGGTACTTCAGCTGATGGTCTTCTCGCCAGATTTTAGTGAATATGTCTTTTTTTTAATATTTCTCTTATACCAACACCTAAAACCCTGTCACTGAAACGTGACTCAACAGGAGAAAACATGAGATTTATTTGGACCTAATTTTGTGACAAAGCCTCGTTTGATTCCAGTATTTATGGAAACACCACAGTGTTTGTCAGAGTTAGTCTATTCTTTTTCATGAATGACACAATTAGAAAATAGTGAGGTATTTTGGCAGTAATTGATGGGGGAAACTAAACTTCTATAGAAAGCTTGCTTTTTTGCTCATTTTTACTGGATTTGTAATGATTAAATAGAATGTACTTCAGCTGGTTGCAGTCTTTGAGCCAGATTTCAGTGAATGTAACATTTTTTGTTCTCTTGTGCCAGCAGCCAAACCCTGACACTTGACCATTTAAGCAGGGGGGTGTGGAGCCGGCAGGGTGTTGTGTGGGTTGAGTACCATATCCACTTTTAACACTCCCAAAACTGAAGACAATACAAGGGTTAGACACCTCACTCCATGAGTTTGATTTATCAAAAACTGTTGCACATTTCCCAAAATTGTGTTGGTACAATTTCAGAAACATGACTTAACAGGAGGACATATAGGATTTACTTGGGACTATTTTGATGGAACATACCCATTTGGTTCCAATATTTGTGAAAACATCAAAATATATGAATCTATTCAGAATATATTCATTTACACAATTAGAAAAATAGAGAGGATTTTTAATGTTAATTAAAAAAAAGAAGCTTTTGTAGAAAACCTGTTTTTGCTCATTTTTAGCAAATTAGTAATGAATGACTAGAATGTTACTTACTTCAGCTTGCTGCAGTCTTGGAACGAATATCTGTGAATATCAGTGAATATCTATTTTTTCAATTTCTCATGTTGTTCCAGCACCTACTGTAAAACCCTGACACAAGTCATTTGAAATGTTTCACTTCATAATACTGTATGTCTTTTGGTTTGTCATCTCTTCATTTTCCTACATCATCAGGGAAGGATTTTAGTAAATGTGACTTGACGGGAGAGAGTCTTTGTAGCAAATCTTTGTTTTTTTATATTCAAGGTGAAAACTATACTTTTGTAGAAAACTTTTTGACTCTTTTTGGTCATTTTCAGTGGATTAACGAATGATAGAATGTTTGATCTTTCAGCTGGCTGTAGTCTTTGAGACAGATTTAGTGCATATGTTTTTTTTTTCTTTTTCTTGCTGTATCAGTAGACAAAAACCCAAGTCCTTTAGTCTGTAACTGACACAGTAAGAAGTAAAGTTTGAAAGAAAAACATGAACTGTAGAATTGTGTCTCTGGCTTCACATAACAACTTTTCAGTTTTTAATCATGTATTTTATGTTTAGGACAACTTTAGGCAAGAACTTACAGCTACACTGACCACAGACATACTGTGTATTCATTTAATATTTATGTAATATATTTAATTAGAGGGCCTAGAACTTTTTAAAATATATTTTAATTGCGAGTCTCATTTTATGTCATTAGCCAAATAATGCATTTATGCAAATCAATTTTTAAAAAATGAATAATCAGTATGTACTTTACTGACTGAGGGGAAAAGAACAAAGGAAAAAATTGAGTTTACTGAGGTTTTACTCCTAGCAATTTGATCACATAAAAAAGTCAACTGTGTAGTCACAATGCCTGTTAAAGGGTTAAATGCTTCAGTACGTAATATGTCACATGGCTTGATTTGCCAAAACCAGCTGTTTTTTTCCATTTTATGCATTATCTGGGAAGAGTTTTTTAGTAAATATGACTCAAAAGGAGAAAAATTGAATTTATTTGGGCTTATTTTTGTGGCAAATCCCCATTTGGTTCCAGTATTTATGGAAATAGCATGGTAGGTGTGAGTCTACTTTTTCATGAATGACACATTTAGAAAAAGGATGGATTTTTGATGTTAATTCATGGAGGAAAACTAAACTTTTTTAGGAAACTTGCATTTTGCTCATTTTTAGTGGAATACTTTTTTCTTTCTTTCTTTTTATCCATTGTGGACAGTGCTTGCTTCTTCTGCGATGGCTAATCCAATATTTGTCCAGTACTTTATCAAATGGAGAGGAAATATAAATATAGCCTTTGCTAATCTTGATGACACTTAATGATTCAGGGAATACTTCAGAATCCCTCGGCTATTGAAGCTCCGTAACAATTGGAAAGTTGAGTGCTTTTTCCTATCTCACAGACAGATGTGTACTGATTTAAAATATTTCTTGTGCTGTGTTTTTCTGATTAGCTCCCTGTGATCATCGTCTGTTATCCTTCATCCTTCATCTATTAAAGAGATGTTGCTCTAAGGTTAAGACATGGTGCAAGAAAGCAAGAGCAATGAAGTGACGCATGTTTGGATGTTAAATTATTGCTTGTACTGGATTTGTGTAGAGGTGGGTGTTTCTTGAATTTGATTCTGATTCTTAGCAATTCCCTGTGTCTACTTCAAAGTGATTTTAAAATACATAAATATGTCATCTTTCCTCTTAAGTGTAAACATGTTCAAAGCAAACAGCAGGATATCTAATACATACAATCAGAATGTACAACCACTAGCATATGCATCTACAGTATAACGAATAAAATGTGTTCATCATATATTCAAGAAGTGGCTTTGAGAAACAGATAATTTATGTGTCTGTGCTTCACCTGCATTAACAACTGCTGATGTACACAGGGTGATTTGAGAGATTGACGCCAGCTCAAACACTGGCTGCACTTTCATCAAATACACTTCTCACGCTTAGCAGAACCAGGGCTCTGGGCGGGAGGACTGGTTAGGGTTAGTGGACAGAGGAGAGACAAAAGAAAAGAATTGAGTGGAGGAGGAAGCACAAAACTATAGGAAGGACACAAAGTTAGTAACACAGTCTAAACAGGCAGGCCCTGGCAGATCACAGCATGGTCCATGCTAAAAATTGTCTAATTTGGAGCCGAGTTTTGGATTCTAGTCATATCTTTTGCCCATAAAAACTTCAGTTTTAGAGTTCAAATAAAACAGCGATTGCCCAGAAACCCCTGTATTTTTGTCATTTCAAGCAAGGATCTACTTTCTTCAAAACCAAGCATTTCATCTCATCATGTCTCAAATAATTTATGTTTAAGTTCCTCTAGAGGGGCTTGTCAGAAAAGAGGAGCATCTTTGATTTCACTGGAGACAGTTTAACTGTGTGGTGCAGCTCAAATAATGGCTACCAAGGCACCAGTGTATCTTTGATAGGTAATGCCAAACACTGAGCTGTTTTTGATCTGGTTCAAATGTCTACTCAGTTGAAAATGTGTTGATAAATGGCTTTATTCAAGCCATAGCTAATTCAAAACTCCCTACAGCAGAGAACTGTTTTTCTTTTTTGGGAGTAGCAGGGATAGTGACTTTGATGTGAATGAATAATGAGGAGTCTGTGTGATATGGCACGTGGTGCCCAGAGAGGTGCCTGTGAGATTGGCAGAGAATCATGACCCTGGTACACTTTATCAGCTCTTAGTAATTACAGAGTCTCAATGTGGCACTGCGCCACATACCCCAGAAAGTTGTTATTAAAACTCTCAATTTTTGGAGAAAAATAACAGGCCTCTTTGATGTAGGTCACAAAGAGCAGACTATTTCTGATATATAGACATAGTATGCTGTCCTGAAGTGCCAGCTTGGCAACACACAGATGATTGAAAACAGATATGAGTTTGATGTGACTCTATTGTTAAGCCATTGTTAAAATGAGACCAGTTTCTTTGACAATATTTCCTGCCAATATTTCCACAGAAACACAGTGGAGTTCCATATGGCACGTGGAGAATCAGTGCTCTGTGAATCGGCTTGATCTGTAGAGAAGGAGCTTTCACTCTCTGATGCTGATTCAAAGCCAAGTGTGTGATTCAGAAGCACAATGAGTATAAAGTGCAGTTACAAGGTGGCTCTGAATCACATGGATACAATATGCAATTAAGCCCTTAACAGAGCATTGTTTGGATGAGACTGGACTTTGATATCAGCTGAAAGTAGCAGACATACAAATATTTAACATGTGTACAGCGTCCAAAGTAGGCAAATGCTAATCCATGAAGACTTTCTGCTCTAGTCATATAGTCAGTTTCAGTGTATACTTTCTATGTTTGTACCACAGTTATGTTTCAAATGACCAGGTGTTGATTGTTGTACAAAATGAAAGGAAGTTAAAATGAAAGTGTTCTGATATGGATACATAGATACAACATTTTTTATGAGAAAATATTAAAACTCAGTGATGTCCAACAGCTCACAAGAACAAAGTGTTTTTATACCTGGCTTCCACTTGTTCCATCTTGAAGCGGTTTTTTCATAGGTCCCACTCTTTTGATATATTAATAGTACTACTAGCTAGCAGCATGATATTTGCAGACTTTTCAAGTTTTGAGAAGTACCATAGCAGGCCACACAAACAGAAGGAGGCTACTTTGCAGTATTTTGAAAAGCCTTTGAAATGACACAGCCCTGTCAGACCTCTATGACACAGTGCATCCTGAAGTGTAGACTTCAAAGGGACTCAAGAGCTAGGAGCCCACAAAGTTAAGGTTTCATCTGCTCACAGAATTTTATTTTAATTTTTAATCACTTTAATGGGACTAGTAATTGTATACAGAAAAGAGTATCACCAGAGTGATTTTGGTAACTGCCGCATTCATAGCAAATTGTAGTACATGTCAAGATCAATGTGATGGACAAATGGTTTAGTTCACATAATACCATTAGGTTTAAGCTTTGTAATTACTGAAGTGGGAGAAAGTAGAGTTGAGTTGGGTCTTGAGAACTTGAATCACCAAGTACAAGTTCATCCTATAGGCTATTTGTAAAGTAGAAAGCACTCAGAGAGTGCAGACCTTCACCAAGGCAGCCCAGTTTCTTTTCATAGTGGGATACAACAATGAAAACAAATTCTAAAGTTATACAAATTGTCCATTTGAATGTTATTAAACATATATATATATCTATAAAGGCAGTTTTCTCCTGGATCTAGCGCCATAAATGTTGTAAATGCATCAAATCTCTAGGCACATTCCTGAATCAGCAGATTTTCTGCTACAATTTGGTGTCACTTGTATGTCTACAGCTTTATTTGCTACCTTACAAGAGCAATTTTTCTTCAACCCCAAGCATTCTGGATCACTATATCCAGTAATCCAGGTGTTACATACAGTATGGTTTGTTCCTAAACTCTACATAAATGGCATTCACATCCAGGGTTATTGTGAAATTTCAGTTCATTTCAAATAGAATATATTAAGATGGAGGCATATTGACAGCTGTTGGCTGGGGGATCAAAAGAGAAAGGTGTTTATGATTCAAAGTGAATATAAAATGTAGAAAGTTCTTCTCACAAGTCACCTTTTAATCAAAACTAAATAACACACACTTGGATGTCACCAGTCGAGTCTAATCATTATTCTCATGGTGTGCTAATGGCGCTTGTTCATTATGAAAAGACAGGAATCCAATTTCTTTAATATTTGTCTCAATTAAAGCTATTCTAAAAAAGGAGAGGAGGGGAAGGATGCTGATGTCTCTTGACTTTTTAAATTTATAAGTAGAACAACACCTGTCTGAGATTCAAAACTGTCAACAAGAACAGAAACAATATCACAAGGCACATGGCTATATATACTGTATGGGCCAGATCATACATTTTAATTGGATGGTACAGTCATCCAGATGTGAATGCAGTAGTATAGAATGAACTTTATCAGAATAAATTGAAAAAAAGAAGCAAAAAGAAATGGTGGACCTCATTGCTTGCCTCTTCTCACATGCTGTATTGTTACTGCAGGTATGAATACATAACCATTGTTATAATCTGTCTATTGGAAGCAGTTATAGATATATTGGAATTAATTCATTGCTGGTTTCTGTAGTGTTTGGGCTACACAAGATTATGATTGTTTTTCCAAAATACAACATTTACTTCCAATTTAGAGTCAGTATTGCAAGGATACATTGTTCATTGAGGCTGTAACCTGTTCGAAACATCTGAGACATGCAAAGTGTTACATGCTGGAAACTGGTCCCATCAGTGAATAAACACTTTTCACACTATTCCTCTATTTCCGTCTGAACATCTCATTTTTCTCCTTTGCATCAAAATCTGACAATAATCTGCACAGTGGTCTTCAATTGTACGAAGTGCTGCCCAAACTTTTACAAATGCATATTTATACTGTTGAATTAATTTATAATATGCATTTAAGAGTAAAATAAATACTACTCCATATTTCACACCATTATATTATTTATCAGACCTTCCTGAAATTTATACCATTTGGACTGAAATACTGGTAGCTTTTTTGTACTGATCACCTTTATCAATCAGGCCAAATGAGACCATTGTTAATTCTGGGAAAAGATCAAAATCACCAGTCCGATGATTTTGCTAGTCAGTATATTCTATGTGACCCTCACACAAATGTAAACGTCTGTATTTGTAAGCTGATTCGTGTGTCGGTTTGCATCAGTTGCCTGGCAGAATTCATCTCCACTGTCAGGGCTGGTGATGGTTATTAGATGTTGGAGTCGCTTCATAAAAAACAAGTACTCTGTTGTGTTTTGTGAGACTGTAACAGATTACCAGGTGCAAAGACGAAGCTCAGTTGTCAGTTTGGATTTGTGTCTTGACAATGGACGATCATACAAACTGCTGAATGAGGTCATATGTTTGACCATATGTAGGATGCATTTCATTCATGTGTTAGATTTCTCTGTTTTTGGCTGCTTGACAATAACGCTTATTTTCTTACTTCTGGGCTTTGTTTTCTACGTTAAAATCTCCACATGCAGTTAAAAGGTCAGACTTAACAAGATTCAATTGGCCAAATGGCTTGAAAGGTCAAACAACAAACTGATTTAAATGCATTTTCCACATTTTATGGAGAGACAGAGAGATAAAAGCATACAATAAAGAGCTAATCATCTCCAGTAACAAAGAGATAATTACAAGTTCACAAAGCTGAGCTACAGTCTGTAGCCTATAATGAATGTGGATATGATGTCAATGCAAATCTCTTTTCTCAAAACTAAAATATAGATTTTATGTCGAGCATACCGGTTCACTGCCCCACAATGCAAACTGCGGCAACTCTCAGTTCTTACCAAATTAGTTTTATTGCATTTATTGCAACAGTAACAGTTACAATACAATGCAATTACAATATTGAAGGCAAATAGTTTGTCCCATGTTTACTGTTAAAATGGGAGTCCATGTATGATTTTGTGGTCTGGGATTTTCATTATTCTTACTATGCTGCACCAACTTCACCTCACTATGTTACAAAAATACAACTCTGGACTAATGCAATTTATGCAATTGAACATAAATATATTAAAAATGAAATTTAAGCAAAGCAGTTTAGAAGCAGTGTTTTTCTTTCAATAACGGTCGTTATTACAAAAATGGTTGCTCGACACGCTCACTATTGTAATAAATGTTATGAGGGTGTTGTAACAATTATTACAATACCAGTTGCAATTGCCATTGCAACAAATCAAAGATGAACAAAATAATTCTGCAACTGAGCCAGAAATGAACAAAATTTGAAGAAATCAACTAAATAAGAAGCAAAACCGTAACAAAGGAACAAAAATAATTAAGAAAATTAATACAAAAAGAACAAAATAAAGCAGAACTACAATAAAAATAGAAACAAAACAATAGAAACTTAATCAATATGGTGAATAAAATCTTAACTGCACTTTGCCCTTGTTTGCAGTGCAGTCGTGTCCTGATCATTGAAGTGATTTTCATGGCAGTTGGAGCAGGAAGCGAAAGGAGCAGAGCCGAGCTGTGATCCAGGCAATTACATTATTTTTCAGCCTGCTGGCATAGATAAAATGTGAAGGTTGGGTTCTAGAATCATTTTTGTAGTTTGATTACAGTGTTAGAAACTTGCCAAAAGGTGTACACATTTTTGTTTCTGGGAAAACAAGGAACTTAAGCAAAATGGTTTCACGTGTGGGCTTAAAATATCAGAATCAGGGATGGTGCTGTGCTTTGCTGCTTTCATGCGCTGAGATTTGCTGCATCTTAATACAAAATGGAAACACACAGGGGCTATAGAGAGCCATAAGTATACTGTATAAGTGGATTAGATTACATGATGTGTGAGAGATGCAATCATTTGTTACATTCAGCAACAATAAAAATAAGGACAGAGGGATTTTGTATGGTCACTTGAGGATTTGTTGCTCTTCTTACTAGTTCTGCACCTGGGAGTTAGTAACATGGAAGATGAAGCTGCAGATGGGCCTGAGCGTAGCTTAGCCAGAGATAACCGTGTGTTGCCACTGGCTGGAGAATAACCTGCAAAAAGAACTTGACCGTGTCGCATCTTCACTTTGTACTGAGGTCAGTCATCTCCAGACAAGACAGAGCCTTGGTTGGTAATGTTTGCAGATTGTTTCTTCATGTTGAGAAAATTGTCAATCATTTAAATAGAGCTTATATTTTTTATTTTATTCTTTATCAGTAAAGTTTTGATCAGAAAAAAACAAAAAGTCTACACAATACAGGCAAAGCAATGACATACAGTAACAACGCAAGCAATGCAAGGACGAGTGAAAATTTTAATTTCTCACAGGGTTACTTAGGCCAGGGATTGGTACACATCACATGTACTGTACCTTATTCCAATACACTTTAAAATGTGATGATATTTTATTATTCAGTTTTTCTCCAATGACTGTCTTTGAAGCACCTGGTCTATTATCACAGTCTTTAAGAGAGAGGCTGCCCTCACCACTGACAGCGGATTGAAGAACTCCATAAGCCACTCACAGGCTACTTCATCAGGTACACTTGTTAACACACATATCTAATCATCAAATCACATGGCTGCAATTCAGTGAATTTCGGCATGTAGACACAATGAACACTTGCTGAAGTTTGAGAATGAAATGAGGAAGTAAGGTGATTTACACAATTTTGGGCAAACCTAGAGAATAGTCTGCAAAAGAGAAAATATCCAGTGAGTAACAGTTCTCTGGATGCAAATACTGTGTTGATGCCATAGGTCAGAGGAGAACGGTCAGACTGGTTGGATCTGATGAAAAGGCAACAGTAACTCAAATCACCACTAATTACAACTAAATATTGCAGAATAGCATCTGTGGACGTGCAACATGTCCAACATCGAAGCAGATGGAAAACAGCAGCAGAAGAGCACACATGGTGACACTTCTGTCAGTTAAGAACAGGAAACTAAAGCTTCAGTTCAAATGAACTCAGTAAAAATTGCCAATAGAAGGCTGGAAAATATTGCTTCGTCCAGTGGGTGTAGATTTCCGCTGCCACATTTTATGTTATGGCAATGATTGACATAAGCAATCACCAACCACCACCGGCAGCCTGAAGAGTTTATCCATCCGACCTTGTATCAACTCTTCAGGCTGTTGGCGGTGACAGATTGTGCATTTTTTAAATGTCACAGCCTACTGTACAGGAGTATTGCTGCTGACCATGTCCACCCGTTTATGACCACAGTGTACCATCCTATGATAGCTAAAAGGTCCAATCTAGCAAGGTGGACATAATAATGCAGGCAGTTATGTATATTGAAGCAATCTAGTCTGTGAATTTTCGAGTTCATTAATATTATCCTTTTTACTGTTACAGCTAATGCAGCAACACACTGTGTAGTCCTTCACTGGAAATGTTTTCCATTAGGTAACATTACACTGTTGAGGACGGTGAACATTCAAAAACAGCTTTCAAACTGCTTCAGTTATCATTGTCTAAAATATTTTTATCCTTTGACACTATCACAATAAATACATGAAGGTACCACTTCCATCACAACCATGCCAGCACAATTCAGAACCATTGGGTCCATTTATGTAATTATTTATTTATTTTGACTGATGTTGTTTACTATAATCCCTATGAATAATCTTCAGGTGGATGATTCTGTATGCCACGCAGTTAGACAGTGATGTGGAGTATGTCAATATAACAACTCACTGATCTGTAGGGAGAGATGAGCCAATGTCTCTACCCCAGTTTAATTTGGTGCAACTACTCCTGTTAGTAATGAATAAAATTAATAACTTAGATATGACAGAAACAGTTCCCAGTAGCAGCGTCCTTCAGTGTATTGTCAAGGAGGTTTCTAAAAAACTTATTTTGTTATTCATTTTGCAAGGCAAGTAGTTCATACATTTTTGCCAGCAGTTTGTCTGTAGACTTTCCCTTCTTTATGGATAATCATTATTAATTTTGCACACTTTTACATTTTTCCATTTAATATGAATTTCAGGTTAGGTTCATGATATGAAGTCACTCTGTAAATAGTTTTTCTTTTGTCAAGGTTTCAGGTCACCATCTCTTACATTGAAAGGAATCAGAGTGATTTAAAAGTAACTTCTGTTTTATTAGTGAAATTCTACAATATCATTCAAGCTTTTACACACACCTTCTCCTGGAGTGGTTTTTCTTTCTTTTTTTGTTATTCTCCACATTGGCCATTAATACTGAAGACATTCAATAGGAATAACGTGTATGCACCACTGACAAAAAGAGATTGTAAATTCATGTTTTTTTTTATTTTTTAAAACACTGATTTGTATATTTAGATTATATACACTACACATCAAAAGTTTGGACACACCTTCACCTTAGCTTTTTTTATTGTACGTTAATTGTGACAACATCCAAACTGTTAAAGAACCTTATGGAATTTTGTTACAAACAAAAAGAGTTCCACAACCTATGACATATTTTAGATTGTCTAAAGTAGACACATTTTGCTTTGATGTCAGCTTTGTACATGCATGGCATTCTCTCATCAGATTCACCGTGCAGAACACATGTCAGTTCCCAGGTTTTCTTGTCAACAGGTAATTTGTGCCATTTCTTGTCTCCTTCCTGTGCTTTAGACCATCTTGTGCAGAGGCGGAGTGGGTGCAAAGTCAGTGGCCCTATTAGTGCTACACAATTACTGTACAAATCCATATTATGGCGAGAAAATACAGTCCATTATTACTGTTATTATTATCTGCAAATCTCAACAAGTTTAAATATGTTTCCAAATGCTATCACCAAAGATATCAAACACCCTGACGAAACTGTTCTGGAATGGCATGTCTGCACTTATAAACGTTTTAAGGAAGAATGATGCCCTAAATCAGAGAGTCACATTTTTCAAATTTACCACTGAAAACAGTGGACTTAACTGAAGAAGTGTTTCTTTTATACTTTCTGTGAACTGATCCTTTAAATATACTGTTACATTCTTGGATTAAATTTGCCCAAATGCTGTTTTCTCTCACCGTTAAAGTACTTACAGGTGCATTGCACAAAAAGAAGCACAACATTTAGTTTGAGAGAAGACTGTGGTGATGCAGCTACATGCTTAAAACCTCTGTCCTGACAGTCTGTGTACAGTATATCTTCATTAGTTGAAATGCACACAGCAACTTAATCTACGCCCACGTACCCCCGAGACCTCGACATTCATGTTCTCATCTGGTTCATGAACAGATGTTATTTTCCTCCTCTGAACTCCACAGGATGGCAACATAGCACTGCATTATTAGTGTAACCTTGATGTGGTGGCTCATAAATGTTTTGGAGAAGGAAATTCTTCTGCAGTGCCAGTTTGGTCTGTGCTGGAGCACTGAGATAATGTTTCCATTGCATGTTAATTAATGGACTGGAGTGAGTGTGCTCCATTTCCAGGTGTTGGCAGGGAAAGAGAGATATTGCTTGCTGAAAGCTTTTATAGCAAATGCCTAAAATTATGAATGAACACGAAAAATGTAGCGAATGGGCTCAGTGTTTTGGTTTTTGGGGTTTTTTTTCTATAGGGTGAAACAAAGGATTCCTCTGAGTTCCAAAGATACAGTATGTCATATATTTGACTGAAGAAAATGTCTGCAATTAAGAATTAGCCCATAAAGCTTCTCATCACGGCATGAATTTTCAGTGATCGCAGTGTGACCTGGTTTAACCTGCAGCTGTCTGTACGATCCATCCTTTCAGCCAGTGCAGAAGGTGGGTCGTAGAACAGGAGGCTCACAATAGTACTAATAAACCCCCCTATTATTGCTTTGACTGAAGATGGAGAGGCTGAGTCACACGGGAACAAGCGTGAATCAGAATCTGCCGGGATGGATTGGGAATGAATGAAATTTGCATAGAGGAATCAGAGGTCGGATGATTTTCATTTGAGCATTTGTGATGTTGATTGAGTTCTATGTTCTATTTTGCACTTTTTGATATTTTAACCTGTAACAGGATTCAGACATCATACATGGAGATGGGTCATGTGGGTAAAAACAGGCTCAAAATACTGATGGTAAATTGTAGGAAAATGTTTGTGCCGGTAAATTTTTGTATGGTGGAAAACTAAGGAAAATATGCAACGAGATGAAAAGAACATAAAGGGCACAAGGAGAAAGAAATGTATGTAAAATACACAAACAGATAAAAATGGCATGAAATAGAAAATATGCAACTGGATGAAAACAACATAAAAGACAAAAAAATTATATAAAAGACAAAAGGAGAAGAAAATTATGTGAAATGCACAGTAGCGCAAGAACAATGTCAGAGCATGAACCCAATATGAGTTCCTCAACGACGCAGTATACGAGTAAAATGAAGTAAAACCAGCCCAACTCAAAGAATAATTAAACACTGATTTGAAAAAAAAAACAAAGGAAAAATTTAAGTTTTTTTAATAATACGTTTGTTTGATTACCTCCACCAGAGAGGTTACGTTTTTGTTGGTGTTAGTTTATTTATTTGCTTGTTTTTTCACAACATAACTTGAAAAGTTCTGAACGAATTTGGATGAACTTTCAGAATAGGTCAGATGTGGCACGAGGACCAATTGATTAGACTGTGGGGGTGATCTGGATCATCATCTGGATCCAGACGATTTTCAAAGGACTCTTCACCATTGTGAGATAATAATGAGAGCCATATAAATTTAAGAATATTACTTGTGGGTGCATTATGGGGGAGATGAGCATAAGTTCAGATGAAAATGGTAGGTTTTCACTGTGAAGACAAACTGAGCTGCCTTGGTGGTCTGCGCTGTCTGAGTGCTTTCTAGATATCTGTATGAGATTGAAACACTAAACCTGTTTTAATAACAAATTGGCTTTTCAAACACTCAGCTAAGTAAAGACAAAAAAACAGCCTGCCATTGCTTTAAGAAATGAAGGTCAGTCAGTCTGAAAAAAAAAATTTGAATTTGTCCCCACGTGCCCTGAACACAATGAAAAGGAGAGAATGCCGTGAGTGTGCAAAGCTGTCATCAAAGCTAAATGTGTCTACTATGGACAATCTAAAAATATTAAACAGGCTCTTTTTTGTTTATTGCATGATTCCGCACATGTTCTTTTGCAGTTTGGATGGTTTCATTATTAACGGACAATGCAAACAATAATCTAAACAAGGAGAAGATGTGTCCAAACTTTTGACTGGAACCTATACAATTTGTCACATAAGGTATAAAGATCCATTGTTGTTCTATACATGTATTTTATATTTTTTAAAAATCCTAAATATGGGACATGCAGAAATGTTAGTCTGCTTAGAAATGATTATTTCTCTATTATTATAAAGTTTACAAGAAATGAGAAGATGTTGCAAACAGCATTGAGTGACTTGGATGTAATGTCTTCTTCATCATCTTTTGCTCGTTGGCAAGTTGAGGGCGGG
>JAQQAE010002143.1:0-21174 GCA_029823295.1 Pseudamia nigra
TGTGGTGAAGAAGGACATGAAGGTAGTTGGTGTGAGAGAAGAAAATGCAGAGGATAGGGTGAGATGGAGGCAGATGAGTCGCTGTGGCGACCCCTGAAGGGAACAGCCGAAAGGAGAAGAAGAAGGAGGGCTATCACGGGGGGAATGTAACAATCCACATGACTCTGTGCTTATATAGCTCAAAATTCATCCAAACTTATGTAGTTCATCATTTTGTGTTACGGTAATGACTTGTGCTATTTTATCTCTGTTGTTTTTTGTCATTTTGTGTGTAGATCAGAACTACTGTACAAGACCATTCAACATTTTCCAACAAATCACTCTAGAGACTACCCAAGCTAATCTGTGGTCAGTGGGCAAAGAAAATGAGCTCACACCACTAACAAGCACCACTTTTTTTGTTTTCGTTTTTGCAGGGAGCATATTCACTGGCTGTAGATTATTTTGGGGAATTGACCCTTTTTAGAAACATGAACCCTTGTCATTTGATTCAAGAGTTAAACATACTTGGGCTCGGTTTGTCACAAGGACCTGACCCTGTACTTGTACTGCAACCGGCACCACTTAATAAGGTTAACCTGTGATCTCCATTGTTTCGACCCTCTCCATTTTCCATTAGCATTTATTAGCCCATGTTTTTCTACTGGAATAAATAGTGACAATAAGTTTTGAGTGACAAAGCCAGAGCTGGAGAATAAAACCAACTGACCTCCTTCCACATTCTGCTGCATTTCCATAATCATGGATCAATAAAATAATGATTGTACATATTTTTACCTGCTTGTGGTTTTATAATCCATCCTCTGTGTGCTCTCTTTCTGCCTGGGGGGTAAACACAAACACTGCAATAGTCTCTCTGTTATCACACCATTATTTTTCCTGTTGAGAACTCTGAAAATGTTCTCAAAACAAGTGCAAAGATCATCTCATCATGAGAAGATTTTTTCATATTGTTTACACGAGAAATAAAGTTGTTTCTAGTTTTTTTTTTTTTCAAGAATGTTTTTAAATATTTTAAAATTTGAGTGCAGAACCTAGAGGGGATATTAAAGTTTAATGCTTTACTTTGCTCAGATCTCTCTCTTTACTCCAGGATAAACCTGATCTAAGATTCTGAAAAAGCTGACAAGTATAAATAATTCATGATTTGCTTTCACTTTGATCAGGTAAATTAAGACTAGATTTTAAGGGTAAAGCATATGTTTTGGGAGAAGGAGGTGATGCTGGTTCCTCATTGCTCAGAGCAGCCTGTCATGAAACGATAAGAGATTTACTTTTCTACTTCACTGCTTTTTTCCTTGATATTTCTAATTTCACACATTTATTTCTACCAAAGACGTTAATGTTGTTCATTTTAATGATAATTTTGTTATTTTTTGTTTATTTTGGTAGGCATTTTGGTCATTTTATTTTAATATTTTGGAATAGATGGTTTAGAACATAACTGCTGTGAAATTATCAGGAAATGGTGTTTTTTGTTTCTACTTAGATGTTTTTTTTATTCCAAATGCATATTTCCACAAAAAATGCCCAAAAAGTAATATGTGTAAAAATATTTATACTTCATCATACTTAATAAATAATACGATAATACACTTCTGCTTAGTTCCCCTATTGGAAGCATTCTGGATCAGCAAATGTGGAATATTACTAGTATCCAGATTAAACTTTAAGGTGTGATTCAAACTATAATGAGGTTATTTATTTATTTTTTAAAACTTTTTTTCTGGCTATTACATGATGAAAATGTCTCTGTCTTAACAATGGTGAAGAATCCTATAAAAAATAATTGGATTCAGACAGTAATTCAGGTCTCCCCAACATCTAAACAATAGTTCTTGGTGCCATTTCCTACCTATCCTGAAAATTTCATCATAACGTGTGCACTTTTTGATCAGTGTTTGTGCACAAAAAAACACTAATGCAGTGCCTGCTGGGAGAAATAATATCTCACCATAAGGCAGAGAAGAATCTGTATTCTGGAAAAGGTGACTTGGTAAAGGCTCACTATTTAAGTACATATCTGGTTAAGTGGGTGTAAACATATACCAGTGTACAGAAGCCGGTACAAAAGCCTCTAAACCAGACGAGCATTCCAGACAGATTATCCGCCTGCAATCCCCTCCCAGTCGACCAGCTCCCCACTCGCTCTGGTTGTGCTGGTGCTCGTGGGATGGTGCACTGGTCAGCCGACTAGCATCCATAAGATTCATCAAGGGGGTTTGTTGTGAGTGAGGGATGGGGGGGGGGGGTATAGTTTCAAATGGGTTTAACAGGATTTATGTTCCTCCCCCAGTTTGATCATGTTCATTAGAGCTAATCTCAACACGTATCTGCATATGTCAGCCCGAACCACGAAGCACGGCTGTTTTCACCTCCTAATTCAATCCGTGCTGCGTTTCACACCACGTTACAGGCTACGTTATAGCTGACTGACATTGCCCAGTCCAAGTCTGTCCGTCACAGTCGAGCAGTTGTGAAGCTGCTGTGCCCCGTGCCTTATTGGATTAGAGCAAGAAACTAATGGTTATTGACGACGGGCAAACAGGATGACCTGCTAAAGGGATTTGTTATTATTGACAACACACAGAGTAGTGGACAAAGGCTGTTCATTCACGGGCTTGAGTTAATCTGTCAGCTACAGGCTGATGAACTCAAGGGACTATTTTTACTTAAATACCATTTTGAAATACATGTACTTGTAATTCACTGCTCTATGCAACTTTATATTTGTACCCACTATATTTTAGAAGCAAATACTGTATTGATATTTTTCCATCCTCTCTGTTTGTGATAAATTTAACTCTTTCATGCTTGAATTATCAAAAAAACTGGTGATATGGCATTTTCAACCTGAAACTAGTTAAATTATGTACATCAGGGCATGTTAGTTTAGTGAAATACAATCACAACTATGCTTTAGTTTATTTTAGCTAGAATAAACTAAATCCTTGAAAGTTTTGTTTTTGTTTATTTATTAAAGCATTTTCTTGACATCTTGATTTATTTTTGGTGATTTTTTTTTTTCTTTTCTGCATCTAATTTGGTTTATTTACTTGATTGTTTTGTTAATTTATTATTTCTTTTTCATTTCTTTCACAGCACTGTCTTGATTTTTTTGCTCATTTTGTATATTTTTTGTTTTTCCTTTGTTTCTCTTCATTTTTCTTCTTGTTGCATCTTAGTTGGTTAGTTTCCTTGATTGGTTTGTTCATTTTGTTTTATTATTTTGTTCATTTTTCTTCTGATTTTGTTCACTTTTATTCATTTTTGTACTTTTTGTTTCCAAAATTCTGACTTACTGCATATTACTTTGTGTTTTGCCTTAATTTTGTGATTAGTATAAATTTAATGTAACCTGGTTCCTGTCAGCTTACCTTTGTGGGGCAGTGTAGTGGACACAATGCATGCAAGGGTTAATGATGGAACATTCCTTTTATTGGTTTTAAAGTTTAAAGTTGAACTCCTTTTAAAGGTAGGTAAATTGTGCAAAACTCCTCCTGACTTCAATGTAAAGTTGTCTGAATTAATACAGATGACCGGAGTTGAAACATGTCAAATTAAAAAAAAAATAAAAAAAATCATTAAACTTTACTTGACAGACACATGAACTAATAATGACCCTGATTGCCCTCATGTACTCCTTTCTATTCCTTAATCCTGGCAAGGGGTGCGGAGGGTGCTGAAGCCCATCTCAGGGCACTTGGGACCCGGGATGAGTCACCAGTTCATCACAGGGCTGACATGCAGAGACAGACAACCATTCACACTCAGTCATACCTATGGGCAATTTAGAGTAATCCGTTAACCTACTGTATCCGCTAGCGCATCTTTTCAGTTGTGGGAAGAAGCCGTAGTACTCGGAGAACCCACGCAGACACGGGTAGAGCTTGCAAACTCCTCCGGCCAGCGTAGGGTTAATGATGTGAAGCACCGGTGCTTACACCGCACCACCGTGTCATTCCGATTTCACTAATTATTGATATTTTGACTATATATATATATATTTATTTATTTATTTATTTATTTATTTATTTATTTATTTATTTATTTATTTATTTATCATGATATATATATTTTTTTATCTATGGGTTTTTTTATTCACATTGTCATAGAAAGCTTTGTTTCAGTCTTTTTATCATGTTGAATAAGAAGTCATATCACAAATTGTATTTTATTTATTTTTGATTTAATGTTGTGAAAGTGCACGGTAGCCTTTTTAGCATTCTGGTAAAGTCTTGACTTTCATGATGTCTTGTTTCATTTTTAATGTACATCTTTTTTATTTTATTGCTGTTTTAAGTCATTTTGATCTTATTGCATCTTTAATTTTTGGTTTTGTGTCTTATTTGCTTATTTTTAAAAATTTACTTTTGCTTGTAATTAAATATTTTCACGGTATGGTGTTAGTGCTTTCATGTCTGAATTCTTCTAAGGCTGCATTTGATTCATAAAAGTTTTGTGATTCAGTTGTTTATGTTGTACAATAGAACTTAATGTAGTCAGAGACAAAAAAATGGCCACCTCACTGAGCTAGCTCTTGAATTTAAATGACTTCGTTAGCAATGTTTCAAATGATCATTAAGCATTTTACACAGCAAACAGTACATGAATGCATTTACTCAGAAAGCAGCTAATTAAAATGGCAAGAAATCAACATCAATTAAATAAACCTTAAAGGCAATGTAGAAAAATATACACAAATATAAACTACATGCTGACACTGCTGTCAATTTTTTTTTATCTGCAGAGATTGTAGACGGCAATGCTAAGATGACCCTGGGAATGATCTGGACCATAATCCTCCGTTTTGCCATCCAAGACATTTCAGTTGAAGGTACAGTGTGTGTGTGTGTGTGTGTGTGTGTGTGTGTGTGTGTGTGTGTGGGTTGGGAACATTTCCACTTCATATTCATTCACATTATTGAAAAGAAACTCTGTCTCCATTTGGGCATGAGAAACACTTTTGAGTGCTTAGACCTTTGTTGAAGATCACACATGGCTTAATAGCATTATACAACCTATAGACTTGAGATTCTATGTGTCTTTTTAAATATGAATGTTTTAGAGGCTGCTCTTTTCCTTTGGAGATGAAAATGCTCATGATATCCTTCTCTCCCTGGTTACCATATGTATTGCTCTTACATTGTAATCCAATTTAAATGTCAGAAGTGATCAGCTTCGGTCCAGCTTTACTGTGTTTGAGGATTTTTACTTCTACTGTTTGGGTAGAGGACAACAGCAGACACCTCACTGTTTCCACTGGAAACAACAGAGCAATGAAGCATCCTGCAATCACACATGCTTCCTATTCACTTCACCTCCACTTAATTCTCCACTAAACAGAGATTAGTGTGGTCAACGTGAAAGCCAGACTTTTTTTTTCCCCAAACCTCACAAGTATCCCTTCTGTCCAATCACAGAGACATCTGCCAAAGAGGGGCTCCTGTTGTGGTGCCAGCGGAAGACTGCGCCCTATAAGAATGTCAACATCCAGAACTTTCACATCAGGTACGGCTTGGGGTGAAACCTAATATGTGATGCAAAAGGTTACGCTGCTCACATGCAGGTTTATAGTTAGTTTTAGTCAAAGTGGTTGCAGTGAGGAAAATGAAACAGAATAGTGTGAATGAGCAAGATTCCCATCACTCACCTAAAGCCAGTTTTTTTACATTTATTATATACAGTATTATTAATTCTATTTGACATGAACATTACATATAAATATAGTTACTGTACTTTTAAAAATAATACAGCCTGTGCAAGTATAGTACTGTGTAAAGGATTTAGGCACCTTGAGTTTGTTGTCTTATCTTGTTATCAGAGGTGGGTGATACTCAAGTACAGTATATTTACTCCACTACATGTACTTGAGTAGCTTTTTCAAAAGTATGGACTTATTTTGCAGAATAATTTTTTACATTTGAGAGGAAAAAATGTACTTCTGCTCAGTTACATTTGACCAGAGCTCAATGAGTAGGAGTCATTATTACGTGTCCAGAAAAATCAACAAATTAAGTAAAGGTTAGCAAAATAATCAACAAAATACTAATGGACTGACCAAATCCAAGCAATGTAATCAACAAAATAGCAATAAAATAATTAAAATATCAGAAAATGTACAAAATTTTCCAAATGATGAACAAATTATCAAGAAAGGAAACATCAATGAGCAAAAATAACATACAAGATATTAAAAACTAAACAAAATTAGCAAAATAATGAACAAAATATTAACATGAATAAAATAGAAAAATAAGCAACAAAATCTCTGCAAAATAAGCAATATAGTTAATAAAATATTAACAAAATTAGTAAAACACATTACAAAATACCAACAAAGTAACAAAAAATTGCAAAATAATCACCAAAAAACTAAAAATGAACAAAGTTAATAAAGTAATCAACTACATAAAAAGGAAAATACAGCATATAATGCCATAATAAATGAATCACACTTCACATGATTCTCATTAATTGAGCAGTTTCTATTAGACTTTTTTTTTACTCTTACTCAACTATGTGTCTTTATGATAACTTCTGCTTGAGTCATTATAATTATAAGGTAACTTCTACTTGGGTATGGTTTCTGACCACTCTACACACCTGTAGTTATCAGTGACCATAAACGGGCACAGAAATTAATGAACTCCCTTCTAAAATCAGTAGGGGGGTTTAACTTAAATATCCACCTTTTGTGTTGTTTTTGTAGGATGATACTGTATGTGTGCATAAACACATAAAAATCAGAACTAAATGGCTTCCACAGGCAAAAATCCATATTTAGTGTGACATCCATCTGTGTGGCAAGAAGTAGAACAAACAATATTGACATGTGCTGAATGAAACCTGGTCCAAGTCACTCAGTCTAATGTTTTCTGTCCTAAACAGCATTGTAAGAGCAAAGTGAGGTAAAACTTAACTGACACTTCATCGTAGAGAAACGGTCATGTTTGTTTGTTTTGGTGCTTTTGTGATTGAGACATCAATGTTTATGGTCATTTTCTGATAAAACAACACAACCAAGATGCCTAAACCTTTTGCATTTACATTGTACATAACCCTAACTCTACTGAATATTGTGCAACAAAAACTGCTAGACAGTGAATATCAATGCTATGACATGACTCGGTGATCACAGATACTTATGCGTTTGCTTAAAGCCATAGTTAGGGACTCGTCTAAAACCTTTAGATCAGCCAGTGTTTTTTATTTCTGATATCAGGGCAGATCTGTGGGCCTAAAATTCACATATATAGTTTTTTTCTGTCTGTGTGAATTCTGTCCGGTTATATCCAGTATGAGGTGTAGAAGTCACATTCAGAGACTTTTATCCATCTATGATGTCTGTATGTGTTCGTCCAGTTCATGCAGTGTACATTACAAAATATATCACAACTTTCTCAGAAACAACAACTTGGCATCTGCTTTTATCATGATTAATGTTAACATGTCAATATGAATCAGAAAAGGAAAACTAGCGACTGCCTGCAATGTTTCAGTGGGTCTGCACCACAGAGATGGAGAGCAGCGCCATGGTGTTTATTGAACAATGGAAGCATGCAGTATGTTGGTACAAAGCCAAGAAGTAAAACAGAATTAGTTTAGTGTATGTTGTGATATGCCATTTCTGACCACAAAAAAGTCCATTTTGAAATGAAAATTAAATCACCTCTTTGCTGTCACTGTTCTTATTTTCCGTTTTATGATTGTTGCTGTAAAGAAGGTATCCACCCCAACCCTCACCTTTTATATTAATGTGGTTTATGATGTTTGTTTGTTAAAGAGAATTAGTGATGAATCTCCCTCATACATGAATAACAGTCTGGTTTTAAAAATGATGAAAATACAGAAATGCACGGAAAGAATATTCACATTTTAGGTTTGCAGGAAGCTCATGAATTGTCCTACTCCCACCCGTTTCTTCAGTTGTTTACACCAGTCTGGAGTAGAACTAATTTACTATGACTTGGGGAAAATGAAGAATTTTTCCAGATTAAAAAAAACATGGCTGACAACATTTTAAACCTAAATTATAATTCTGTGAACTCCATTAGAAAAACCAGAGAAAATCGACTTAGTGTGTAAATGTGACATGTCTGCCACGCACAGGCAAATTACCTCAAATAAGCAATTACGAGAGTCTCCTCATCATATACAGTGTTTCCAGCAGCTTTCAGTGGTTTCTAAAACTTCATGACCTCATTTGTCATTCTGATTATTATTAAGACCTAAATTTTTCTTCAGTTTTTGCCACTGGTTCACATGAATTCCTGACTGTTACCATGAAAACAAAGGTGTTCTTTAAACTGGGGGTTCAGCCAGCAGCATTTTTGGTTTTCAATTGTAAAGAGAAATTAATTTCTATTATGTATTTATAAGCAGATTGTACATGTCCAACTGTCGGCTGTGCAGGACTGATCATTTATATGACCAGGCCAGAAATCATGGCTCAGTGTTAATTGGAACCATAATTACTGAGATTCTTCAGAAAATACTGCAGTTTTGTAAAACTACATTAAAAACTAGGACATACTTGCATCTACTTTATCCAGAAAAGAACTAGAAGGACACTGATATGATATGATGTGATGCTAGACTGTTCTCACACACAAACACACTCAGAACTGAAAACAATATTCCTGTCAGTGCTACATCATGTAAGTGATAAAAATATGTACTGATATGGTTTGTGGAGGGTCGCTGCTGTACCAACACAGACAAACAGAAGCACGTGGTAACGGAAGATATATTTTGTGTTGTGTTCGCTGTTGATTGTGGATCTTAGTTTTCTGACTGTTGTGTTGTACACTGAGTTGAACCAGGGTGATTCTCAGAAGGATCCATAGCCCCTGTCTGTGATCTTTGAGTCAGAGTAAATCAAGTGTGTGATATTTTGCAGCTAGGTGTCAGTAGTTATGGGAGTAGGCTTTCAGCTTTATTAAAGTGAATTACTGATGGATAACCTTCATACATATGTGAAAGCTTAATTCTACACATGATCCATGTTGATTGTGACCATAGTGACTCAAACATTGGACAGATCCTCCATTTTTCTAGTCAGTGGTGTTTGGAATAAGCTGCATCATACCTATGATTGGGTGGGATTTCAGAGGCTTCAGCAGACCACTAGTGTTATGGAGCAGCAATGACTTCTTTTTTTATCTTGAAATTGTATTTTATACACCTCATAACTTTAATCATTCACAACTGGATGGGTGATTGATAATACTTTTTTGAGTTGTGTTAACAACTTACAACACATTTATTACTGTTTCATGCAGATAAAATATCCTGCCTTTGTTCTTGTGAAGTTGTCTTTCTTGCATTATCTAAGTGGTCAAACACCACAGACTGTTGTCTAAACCACTTGCTGAACCTGGCTCCAGGGTTCCCAGACAAAGGTAAACAGTTCAACCCGTGTGGTTCCTTTTCAGCTCAGAGGTTTTGTTTCACAGGCTTCAAAACAAATCCTTTTGTAACTTAAGCTGCACAAGACACACTCTGGTTGGTATTCATAGAAAAAACCCGGTGAATATGTGAATCACCTTAGGCTGTGGTCGGCCCAATTCAGATTTTTTTTTTTTTTTCCAGTTTTTAAAAGCTCAGGCACTTCAATTATTTAACATGATCCTGTTTCTTCTTTTACTTTCTAAATCGTCATGCACTGATGTCATGCATGACATTATCTATCAATCAATCAATCAATCAAACTTTATTTGTATAGCACCAATCATAATCGCCGATTATTTCTAGGCGCTTCACAATCCAAGGCCGATACCTGCAGGGTTTAGACATTTTCTTACAGTGCGGGGGAAACTTTAAATGCACAGATTTGCAATCAAAGCCTGAAGTTTAATTTTACCACATCACTGGTATATGAAATAATCACTTCATTCTTTGTTCAAACTTTATTTAAATGGCAAACAATCAGGGATGGCATGTGCTCACTGACACTAACAGTGCAAACACAAACAAAATGTATAGATATTGTGTTAATCGGCAACAAACAAACACAGCTAACGGAGCACCATTCAAACAGTTACATCAGTTACATTCTAAAGCTGTGTAGTGCATAGTCAAAGTCTTCAATTGACATGCACATACAAATATGTCAAGTTTTAGTAGAAAAAAGGCAAAAAAGCAGTTTTTCAAATGTAGTGTCAGTGCCCAACTTTGAGCATAAGCCAATCACTTGACCACAGTTGTCTCCATTCATCTGTTCATTCATTCATTTAACTTTTATTTGGTTCATTTACCATAGTCAAAACAAAACAACAAGGATACGAAGAGTGTAGCTTATTTATCCCTGTGCCTCCTACCGTACACAAATGAACACAATAGGAAGTCCAAGTCTCCTACCTGTTCAAAAAGAGAATCACTGATGAAACTAACAGAAATAAGTTTTATCTATTTATTTTCATGACTGATTTTGCAAGTATAAAAAAGATAATAAGTAGATAAGAGTAAAAAGGTACCCCATAAAAACTTCTCAAGTAGGGATTTACTTTATGACACAGAATCTATGATTGCCTTATATACTACTTTCAAACTTGGCCTGGAGATGATAAAATATAAAATTCATCAGTAAAGTCCAGAACCAGGCGAATGTGAAAATATATACTCCTAAACTTTATTTACTGTCAAACAAGAAGTTTAAACACTTTACATGTACTCCTGATTTGCGTATTGCAAGATGTATAGCTTTGTTTGACAATGTTTTGCTTTTTTAACCTGATTTTGTGTTTATTTCATTAATGTTCTTGCTTATTTGGTTCATTGTTGTTCATTTTTGTCAATTCGTTTGATTATTTTAGTACAATTTGTCATGTAGTTTGTTCATTTTGGTAATTTACTTAGTGGTATTCTTCATTTTTGCTCATTTTGTTGCTTTGTTAATTTTTGCTGTTTGGGGTTGACAACGTAGTAGTGCATGAATAAACTTTTTTTTTTTTTTAGTTGTAATCAGGCAAAATCAGTGTAAAAACTACTCTTACTCGCTGAGGCGTGGCCATGTTTTTATCAAAAAGTAGTTTAGGAGGGAAAAGTATTCTGCACAAAATGTTAAAAGTTTTTAAATTGTAATGCTTGAGCCCATCAGCATTACCTATAACTATAATTTATACAGTATGTCCTGGTTCACTGAAGGTGACGGGATTGAGGAGAGCTGACACAAGAGAACACAGATTTATGTTTGATATTTTTTATGAATTAAATCCTCAGTGGAAACCAGATGTGTTTAACAGCATCTCAGAAGTCTGCCCACGCTTTGTTGTCTGCAAACCGTTGGTCTCATCCCCCTTGTGAGCTTCTGTTCGTGCCCTGAGCGGGTTTAAGGCTGAATCCACATCACACATGAAGTCCATGTGTGTTGAATTATTGAAGCATAGACCGCTGTGATGCTCTGGGGCGGATGAAAGCCGAGGTGGGAAGAAAGGTGCAGATGAGGTCATTTCAGGAGAAGGTAAAAGGAGAGGTGTGATGAGCCCACTCGGCGGAGCAGAGGCCACTGCTTTGATGTGGTTTTTCTGTCAGAGATGAGAGTCCAGGGAGGAGACGAATACGAGTGCTGCAATTTCTCCAAGGCTCAAACTCTAGGGCTACAAGTGGATCTGTGAAATCTCCTCAGTTTTTATTGTACGAAACCCTTTTCAATAGGTCTGCATGATAAAACAAGTAATAACTGATGTTTCTTTTCGGTGACAGGAGATATGACTAGAAATGCTCTCATGATAGAAATGTCATTGATAGTTATTACAATAAATGTAAAATTATCTTATTCACTTTTAAAGACTGATTTTTAGGTTTGACTGAAAGGTGTGGAAAGCAGGCAGTTACAGTATTTATGGTTTGAAATATAAGTAAAAGATTAAACAAGATCAAAATAATGTGAAATATGAAAATGGCATAGGACAAAAAAAAGATGGCAAAGATACAAAACAATGTAAAATGACCACAAAAAATTGCAAACAAAAACAATGCAAACAGTGGAGAAAGACATACACGTGGCAAAAGATGAACAATAATAACATTTTGTCTTATTTTGTGAATAGTAACGTTTTGTTGTTGGCTTTTGTAACATTAAATCCAATAAATTATTTTTTTTAAATTACAGAGACGTAAGAATATAATCCATAATAAATCATCATCACAATATAAATATGCATTTCACAATAATGATCATTGTCAATTTATTCCACAGCTCTATTTTATCTTGTGATAATGAATGATTATGAATTATGGAGATTTGCATTTTTTTTTTTTTTTGTATTAATTACAATTTACTCATTATGATCATGATAAGAATTCAGATTCAGAGACTTTCACAGCATCAAACCAAAAAAGCCAAAGTCTGTATCCTGAGATGAGCAACTTTTCCTTTTATTTCATCATCATGTTTTTAGTCACTTTTCCATCATTTATACAATTTCATTTTTTACATAACATAACTTTTCTTTTTTTTTTCTTTATTTATTTTTAAAAATTAATCTTTTTACATTGTTCATGTCTTTTTTGTATCCGTTTGTCTTGTGTCTTTTACTGTTTGCATCTTTTACTGTACTGTATTTTCTAAAAATGATTTAAGCTCACAAATAGCCACCGGTTTCTTCAGTTTTCATTCAGGACCAAAACTCTGTTTAAATTTAAATAACATTCATTCATTTGTTTTCACTTAATCCTTTGTTTAAGGGGAGGGTTTCGAGACTGTACTGGAGCCTGTTCCAGTTGACTTAGGGCGACGGCAGGGTACACTCTGGATGAGTTGCTACAGTAGTTCACCGCAGGGCTGACATATAGAGATGATTTAAATAACATGATTATCATAATAATTATTGACATCAACTCACATAAACCTTTTTTGGGCTTTAAAATATTTCACTCAGTACTACATTTAAATTCCTTCTTTGTCAGTTTCAGGCACAGAGCAGGACCCATACTATATTTGAAAGTCTGATTCTGCATCAAGGCCACTTATCTACTGAACACTGGTTAAAAATACTTTCACATGAACAAGCACCGCCATTTATGTGCAGATAAAATATGGATTTACTGTTGTGTTCTTGAACCGCTTAAATTTAGAGGCTTTTTATCCATTATATACAAGCTTATGTAGGCTGTACAAGTATTTATCAATATGTCACAAGTTCAGAAAAAATACAGGACAACACTCACTGCTCTACTAGAAAATGTATAAATTTCATCATTTTTGTGAGGGCTATAAAAATGCTATTTTCACTTAGAGTAAGGCTCTGAATATTTGCCAGACATTCTCCCCCATCTGTTTACTCCTCTTTCTTCTATCATCTTTTTACTGTCTCAAATGAAAATGCTCCAAAAATAGGAAAGTAAAATCAAACTTAAATCATCACTTAAGCACTGATAATAAACCCCAGGAATTTTTTTGTTTTTAACTTATTCATTATACACTGCGTGGTCAAAAAAGCTCACCACCTGGATTTAACTACGCAAATGGGTAAGAGCCTCTCAGTGGATAATTACTGCATGGGTTATTATGTTTCAGCTGGAAACAAGTTATTTAATTCTATTTGTATCCTATTGTAGTGAATAGCTTCTCATTTCTTAAACAACCATGTCAAAGACACATTCTGTGGTCATGGAAAAGATGTTAATCTGTTTCAGAATGGTCAAATTATTGACATCAAGTAAAGAAAACATCAAAGGAGATTGATGAAACTACTTCAACTGGGATAAGAACTGTCCAACGCATTATTAAACACTGGAAGGATAGTGGGGAACCATCATCTTCAGGGAAGAAATTTGGTTGGAAAAAATTTTTGAATGATTGTAATCAATAATCACTTAAATATTTGGTTAAATCAAATCATAAAAAAAACAGTGGAACTCAGGGTTATGTTTAATAGTGAAGTAAGAGCATTTCCACATGCACAATGTGAAGGAAACTCAAGGGGACTAAACAGCTGTGTAGCTGTAAGAAAAACAGTCATCAGTGAGGAAAATCAGAAAAAAGGCTTCAGTTTGTTAGGGAGCATAAAGATTGGAGTCTGGAGCAATGGAAGAAGGTCATGTGGTCTGAGTCCAGATTTACCCTGTTCCAGAGTGATGGGTGCATCAGGGTAAGAAGACAGGCAGATGAACTGATGCACCCATCATGCCTAGCGTCTACTGTATGGGGGCAGTGCTATGATGTGGGGTTGCTGCATTTGGTCAGGGCTAGGTTCATGTTATGTGACCAAAGAATGAGGTCAGCTGACGACCTGAATATACTGAATGACCAGGTTATTCCATCTATGGATTTTTTTCTTCTCTGATGGCACAGGCATATTCCAAGATGACAGACAGAATTCATCAGAATCAAATTGTGAACGTGCTTCACTGAGCATGAGTCATCATTTTCACACATGGATTGGCCTCCACAGAGTCCAGATCTTAACCCCACTAAGAATCTTTGGGATGTGCTGGAGAAGACTTTGCAAAGTGGTCTGACTTTCCCACCTTCAACACAAGATCTTGGTGAAAAATTAATCCAATTCTGGATGGAAATAAGTTGTGACATTGCAGAGGCTTATTGCAGTGATGTCACAGTGAATGCATACCGTAATCAGAAATATTTGCGTGTGACCTTTTTTTTTTTTGGCCAGGCAGTGTGTTAATAAGTTATTTTAATACAATATTGAAACCTACTGTACAGTTTTTGACTTTTCCTACAGTTATGCTGTTGTACTCTCTTTAAAGTTAAGCATAGTCCATATAGATCTAAATTAAAAATACATGACAGTTTTAAGTAATTTCAGACCCATAACTGTGACCAGGTGTAATTTACCCCAACAGAAGTACACTGTTGCCCATGTTGTGTATAAATATGAATTAAGAGGAATGTGTCTGAAAACAAATTATTCCAACTTTATGGGCAACAGTGCATATGGATTTTCACTGTGATTATGTTTAATCATTTAGGATTTTAGTACATCTGAAAGATGATGCCAAGGCATTTACAGTTTGCAGCAGAAAGAGATTTTAGATCCATTCAAATATTTAAATATTTTTACCCATTTTCACTGTCACTTTAGGCTGATTTGTACTGATGGTCATGTTTTTCTTTGAAGCTGTAATATGCTCTAATTTCACTTAGAGGTATGGAATCCACCCACTTTTCAACAGAAAACCCTCTAATTGGCTGAATGTTATGTGAACCCTCAAAGTGAACGGAGATCATATTCTGACACAGAGCAACTGTACTATAATGATGATAATGTACTTTTTGTGATCAATTTTCTGGGAAAAAGTCTGAAAATTGGTTCATGGGAGCTGGGTTAATTTTAACTGGTTCCAGGCTGTGGGCAAAGACCGGGGCTGTACATTGAGGCTGATGCAGATGTAACTTAAGAGTTGTAATACTGCTGCTGTTCACTGGGCACCGTTCATTGGGCTCCAAGAAGCCCTGACTCTCACATAGAGTTGCAGTGAAATTCTCTATGAAGTGAATCATTTTTATTAAGATATTGCAACAAATAATCTGACAAATCACTCCTGTGCTGGGATTTGATTGTCATGTCTCTATGGTAACAACTCACCAGCACGTTCAGTCCAAGTCAGACTTTCATATCTTCTGTTTATTTAATAGACCATAGTTTTTTCCGGACAGATGGTGGATTGTAGTTGCGATTCAGTTTTTTGCACTAACAACACCATAATATGACTTTGTTCAACAATGCTTGGTGACATTTTATTGTCTCCTTTATGTAGGGAATTGCGATGTTTGACATTTTTTGGAATAGAAATACAAGGTGAATTTGACCCTTTTTGGATGTTTTAGATTCATAACAAATCCCGGCTCTTGTAGTCTTCAAACTACAAAACTTTTATGACCTACAGAAATGAGAGTAAAACTCTTTTACAGTGCTAAACTTTTCCATCGTTGCTGTGATGCAGACGTCTGAGATTAGAAGTAAATGAAGCCACGAGGTTGCAGCTTTGTGCAGAAAATAACCCACATCTGTAAGTCTGTAAGAGCACTGCCAAGAAAATTACTCTGGAAGTAAAACAGCACTCCAGTGCCATGTCTGCTCAGTGTACAAACGTATCCAGGTTTTTTTTTTTTTCCCTCTAAACATGTTCCACGATTCGTCTCTCAAAGCGGACTCTGAATACCTATTCTGTTTTAGGTCTACAAAATAACGGGATGAGTCAGTTTCCACTTTTTCTTCAGTTTTTCACAACTCATTTCCAGTCAGAATAATTTCAGTCTCATTTTAGATCATTTCTTGCAATGTTTCCCTGACTTTTTTGTCTCAAGAACAAAAAATACCCAAACTTCACATAATATACCATTTTTTTGTTTTTCTATTTAAATGTAGACACTGATAAGATGTATAACATTGAAAAACATGCCTACAAAACCAGGAATTGGTAAATGGTCTTGCACTTCTATAGCGCCTTTCTACACTATGGCACTCAAAGCACTTTACACTGCTTTCCATTCACCCAGCCACACACATTCATACACTAGTGAAACTCACAGGGAGCAATGTGGGGTTCAGTGTCTTGCTCAAGGACACTTCAGTCTGTGGACATGAGAATCCGGGATTTGAACTGCTAACCCTTCGGCTCCTGGACAACCCGGTCTACCTATTGAGCCACAGCACAGATATTAATATCCACAAACTTAATAAAAGAAGAAATTTAACAAAACAATCAATCATTGAAAAACATGATTAAAATAATCATAAAAATGGTCAAATGTGAACAAAATGATCTACAGAATGATGCAAAAAATAATTACGAATGAATAACAATAATTGTGAAAATTAAGAAATGATCCTAAATGTAACAGAAATGAAGAAGAAATGAAGGAAATAATCAAAATAATGAATAAAAATGAGCAAAAAATAGAAAGGAAAGTTTACGCAAATGAACAAATAAATGAAGGGAACTATCAAAAGTGAACAGTACAATCATAAAAATGATCAAAATGATCCGCAAAACTGCAAAAAAAATTGACGTGATCAAGAAAATAAAACATTTTAACAAAATAAGACTGAACGAAAATGATCAAAATGAGGAACAAAGTGAAGGAAAATGAAGAAAATGATTAAGAAAATCAAAGTAATGGAATACACAAAATGATTCACAAAATGAGGGAAAATGATCAAACAATGAACGACTTGATCAAGAAAATGAAAAGAATAAATGCGCACAAAAAATTAACAAAATCATTATAATAAAGAACAAATAAGCTTCCCAATAAAAAAGGCCCCGCCACCATAAGTTTTTGAAGACTGATATATAATATGGTGATAATGATATACTGTATAATATATATGGTGGATTCACTCTGTTTCAGTGTGAGTGTGGTTTCAGACGTGTCCCTGTCACACATGGGAGGATGTGGGGGTGTTACATGATACTCATAACACATGAAGGCAAATGGTCTGGATCAGAGGTGCAAGTCAAAGTCCTTTTGGCCTTGAAACATGTTATCAGGCTTCACCTCTGTTTCCATCTGATCAGTTCAGTTTTTCTCTCCCTGTGTGTCTCATAGTTGGAAAGATGGTTTGGGATTCTGTGCGCTCATTCATCGACACCGTCCAGAGCTCATTGACTACGGAAAACTGCGCAAGGTGAGTGTGTCTGATGTAAACTAAACAGATGGACACATGGGGCAGCAGGAAAGTGATGAATAAAGCTGACAGTATAGGTTTATTTCAAGCAAAACCAAGTAGAATGTAAATGCATGAAGGACCAAATAAATTCTAAACATTTTCAGATCAAAACCTGCAAACTCATATTTCAATGGCATTTTAATGACTTTGGTATTTAAATGTGCAAGATAAAAAGACTTATAAGGATTAAAGATTTTATTGGCATTCATAGCGTTTAATCAAAATCAAGAAAATGAATTCCATATCAACGAAAAAATGAACAAATCAATCATGAAAATGAATGAAATATCCACAAAATGGGCAAAATAATTAAAGTAATGAAAAACCTTTGACCATAAGTAAACAAAACTGAACAAAATAATCAAGAAAATGAACAAAATATACATAAATTGGACAAAAATGAACATGGTAATTAATAAAATGAAAAAATAAATAAATCAAAAAGTTAAGTTAAAGAATTTGGCCTGAAGTGACAAAATTAACAGAATAGAATACAACAGAGTAAACAAAAACAAAAATGAACACTACAATCAAGAAAATGAACAGGATATGTGTGAAAAATTGACAAAACTTGAGCTAAAAACTAATTAAGCAAATTAGTGAGCCAGTCAAAGCCCACTGGGAAAGATAGTTGCAGAACTATGGATTTAAACAAGTGATATTAGTTATATTATGTTCATTGGCCATAACAGCTCATATTATATGGACTTTTGTCCATATAATTCATATTAAAACTTCAGATACATGTACAGAGAGATGTTTCCGGTGTGTAGTTCTCACATTTTGATGAAGTGCTGTTTGTGTTGTTGACAGGATGACCCCATGACCAACCTGAACACAGCCTTCGACGTGGCAGAGAAATACCTGGACATCCCCAAAATGTTGGATGCAGAAGGTGAGGAGAATAGAGCAATGGCATTATGATGAAGAGAATGATTTCGTTATGTAGAGAGCCTAACACCTGGCCCTTCACTTCCAGAATACAGGACCTTATTTAAAAATATATATATATATATATATAAATAAATCGCAGTTTATGGTGAAAAACTTCTTTTTTTTATCATTTCTTATGCATCTGATTTAAAATAGAATTTTACAAGCCAAAAAAGTTGTAGATTGTTGTAAATGCAGTAAAAGTACAGTTTTTGTGTGAAACTGCTCAGTGAACTGCACTTCAGTCTATTAAATAATGTGACTTGCCTATGAGGATGAAACCGTATGTGAAGATTCTCATTCATCTGTCATGGTCCTCTTGTAGGGTCCTTTTTTTTCCAGAAACTGAACTGATGTGTTTTCTTGAAGATGTTTTGCAACTCATCCAAGTTTAGTGTAGAGACATTCTGCGCATACTGCACACTCTGCAAAGCAGTTTCTGTCCCAAAACGAACCACAGTGCATGATCAGGCTCCCTATTCACCTGCTCTAGCACCATGTGACTTTTTCCTGAGATCAAATTTGTGTCAAAGAACACATTTTGAGTCTGTATCAGAAGTTAATAAATTACCCACAGGTTCTGAGACAACTGTCTGTAGAACACCTACTGCACTGCTTTGATCATTGGACGACCTTAATTCAGCAGTGTGTTGATGCAGAAGGTGAGCAAATTGAAGCAGAAAGACTCAAAAATGTTTGTTCAAATTAACTGCATTGCAATAGTAGTTTTATTTTTTAACAGCCATCACATGCATGTGACCAAAGCCAAAATGGCCTCTACCTGGGTGAATTTCCCCTTGTTCTCAGAGAACACAGTTATGAAAGATTAAAATCACTACCGGTTTTTTTTATGGTGAGCTGCAGAAGCTCTGGCTCTGAGCAGAGTGTGTATAGATGATGTTATGATCACCTTCTGTTTGTGTTCATGATTTAAAACAATCTGCCACTTTCTGGATTTGTAAAATTTTCTTTTAAATCCTCGCAGATCATATGTGTAATTACATAATTTAAATGACAAAGATTTTTTTGTTTTTTAACTATCATATATTTTTTCCCCAAAGTAGATCCCATAATCTGGAAGAATAGGATAAGGGGCACTTATTTGATAAGTAACTATTTGACAACCATACCTGTGTTTTTCTGTGATTCCCCAGGTGTTCAGAGGTGTGAGAATGGACAGAGCTTCCAGCACAATTTCTCTTTTAAACTATAGATTTATCACATTCATGCTAACTTTGTGCTGAATTCCAGCAGTTTCCTCTGCATCTGCAGTGATAAACAAGATTTGATTCCAGAAAAGAGACTGAGACAAATATTATGATGAAGTTCCTGAACGGGAGCCCAGACTTTCTTTGAACTGAAATACAGATTCTCTTTTTTTTTCAGTGCTTTGATTTGATCTCCTGGCACCGCAGCCTGCTTTGGCTGATACGATATAAAACTTGTGCTAAAACATAAAAAGGATATACAACGAGATACATCCCAGTTCTCTGAGAGAGGATATTTTTGGATGCAGCTGTGCTCACAGGGGGAGGTACATGTTCCTCATGTGAATGTACAGTTCTCTCTCTTTGCAAATAAACTGAAGCCTTTAGATGTCATCCAGCAGCGGTGGAAGAATGGGTTCTGGAGATGAGTGGTGGAATTCAACCACTTTTGCTCATGCACTTCATTATTTTCATTTTATCTACTTTACTGTAATTCACTACATCACAGAAGCAAATATTGCACTTTTTACCCTGCTACATTTCTCTGCAGCCATCGTTACTTAACTCAAATTACACATCATGTGCTGATTTCAAATGTTTCTGATTAAATGAAGGGTAAAGTGCATCATTATACTGAATTGACAGTTCTCCTCAGACTTCAGGCAGACAAATTCTTGAAATCTCTTTTTGGACTTGCTGGAAAATACATAGTCACCAAACTGAAAACAGGGCTGTTTTTCTCATGATATATTGACTTCTTAAAGATATGTGATTCTGTACATTAAATGATAAAACACAATATAGACTAATTAAACTTAGCTCAGTCTTAAATAGCTCCAGCAGTCAACTGTTACATGTACATTAATGCACCATTGATATAGAGCCAAAAACATCACATTTTTGTATAGTTTTTGCTATTTTTGTTTTGTTTTGTGTGCTACAGATCATTTTTAAGACTACAAATTTTTGACTGATAATGAAATGTTGCCATGATATTTTGCAAATCCAACAAATCATAAATGTGACTGTAATATGAATCCAAATACATCACATATAATAGTAAAACACTGGCCAGGACCCTTTCACTGTACAATCTAAGCACATTTTGCCAATAATAATCTGTACATACTGCTTTTTATGGTAGTGGGGTGTTTTCACAGTATGGTCTTAACACTTTTCTTCCTTCCACCACTGCTGGACTCTCAACTAAAAATGGATGGGTTTTTTTCTGTGTTTTTAGTCAAATCCTTCCTGTGAAGCACATCTGGACAGTGACACAGTATTTTTCATTCCTCTCTGGTTATTATTTATGTGAAGAGCTAATCCCTTGCTCTACTTCCTGTTTCTTCATTTATGTTCACTCTGTTTAACAGCCTAACCCCCCTCCGTCC
>JAQQAE010002144.1:0-23068 GCA_029823295.1 Pseudamia nigra
GCCAGTGAATAAGGGATTTTCTGCAGGCAGTTTGAGCCTGACACAATACAAACAAGCTCCCTTAACCAGTAAATACATTCAAAAGACTTGAATCATATCAGGGATTCAAAGGTTCCGTTTCAATCAAGCTTTTTATGCAGTGAAGACAATTATTGCAGCCTTTAGTTGTTTTGTCTAAAAAAAATCAAATGCTTTTATAGACAAATACATTGCATAAATGCACCATTGTTTTCATATCATTAAGATAAACACATTTAATTTGCTCATTTGAACAACAAATGGATGCAACAAAGACAGATTATTTTCAATTTGAGAAGAAACATGCAGAGTACAGTATTTAAACTCGGGGTATGGCTAGAGCTCATGTGTTTCAGCATCTGTAAATTGCTCTTAAAGGGGAGTTTCAGAGGCTAAATGAGGGCATTTTAGGTTAAAAGCCTGAAGTAATCTACACATTTCTGGACAGGCGATCACAAACAGCAGGTAGTCAACATCAATAAGATCTGACAATTCTTCACATTGCTTTCTTATCTCATACGCTGAGCTTTTTCTGACTCACAAGTCCCTCACTTTACTGTGTATTGTGTTTTTTCTTTGGAGCCAGTCTTTCATTCTCCTTGGGTGTTCTCCTTTGGATCCACATGTCAATTCTCCACAACTCTGTTGTTGCTTTTCTGTCACTTCATGTTCCTTCTGAGGATTGCGCATCATTGATACTGTATATGCATTTTTTCTTTCGGTCTTTCTACACTGCCTGTTTTGCTTGTTAAAACAAGTTGAGACATTTGCCAACAGACACAAACAATTTTTACTATCGCTTACAACAGCAGTTTCAAAAGTTTTCTTGAAGCCATTAACACCATTAGCCGGTGCCAATGAGTCACCCAAAACTAAAATAAAGATATTTAATTTAAATGCATTACTGAAACACATTAATTGTCAGTAAATGTCTTATGAGCCCACTGAACTAAAATTTAACTCATGATTAAAGAACCCCTGATAGTCCTCTGACTTAACATGCAAAAATATGCAAATTAGCAGCAATTAATCTAGATAATCTCTCTGTTGAATGCCTCACTGCATTTCTTCTGCATTCATGTTTGTAATTAAGTGTATGTTTTAATTTGTTTCCTTTAAATATGTAAAATTTTGCTATATTAAATGTATATTTGGTGGCGAAGCAATAAATCACATTGAATGGCTGAGCAACAGAGACAGAGAGCAGGAGGTAGAGTTACATCCTGCATATGGGTAACAGCAGTGACAGAGGAGAGGGAAAATGGAGAGGGAATAGGGGTTAAAACATTCATATATCTTTCTTCACGTTGCTTATTTATGCACATATATAATTCTGATCGCATCGTGCCAACTCCCCTGGGAGCCTGTCTAGCAGATGCATCTTATGGAAATGAAGCTTTGAGGTTTTATATATATATGTTGTGTGAAGCCTACAAAGAGAAAAGAAGTGGGTAGAATGGCATGTGTAATATTAACATGGTTATTATTGTTCTTGTTGAATTGATGTATGTATTTACTGATAGGGGTCACCTAGATCCATACCACCTACACAGCATTATGCATCACATTAAGTGCAGTAGTATACAGTACATGTGCAGTATAACATTTAACTCCGTGTCACATGTTGGTTCACTGCTTTAATTCAGAAGCATGTGGTATGTCAGCAGTAGGAGCAAATCATTATAAATGTCCAGTAAAGGGTCAAGCTGTGCACCATTACAAATAAAATGCTTGACCCCATGCTCTTACAAAGACATGCTGACCTCCTCCCCGGGAGTTCATCACTCTGTGCAACAGCTTTAGCTGTTCGGTGAGGTCCGCTGCAAATGAAACACAGCAAAACAAAGCAGAGAAACTACGATTGCATGAACTTGTTTAAACACTGAGTAGTATGACTTATGTCTCGCTGCCGTGTTTTTCATCAGCCTACGCTCACTTTCTGTCCACCTCATCCATCTCACTTCTTCCTATCGAATCCATAAACACACTTTTTTTTTTTTAGCTCTCTCGTCTGTGTTCTCCCTCTCAGCATCACTTGGCCACTGAGGGTGGTTGCCATGGTTACACCACCCACAGGAGCCGGCTACCTTCCCTGTTACCGTAGCAACGGGCTCCCTACAGAATTTCAAGCATGTCACTCATGCTCTCTCTCCCACTACCATCCATTATGTGTCTTCCTCTCTCGTCCTTTTTCTCTCATATGAAAGAATCCCCATATGTTTGGTTCAACTTTCTGTCTTCAGCAGGTCGCTGATCGCTGGCTTAAAGGTTGCTTTGGTTTCTCCATCGATGCCTGTTGGCTGCACACACGGCACATGAATTACTTATGCAGACTCAGGCCCTGCTAAGTTGGGTTTGTTTCCGGATTTATTGCACATGATTTCTCAGGCGCAAACACTAATTTCTATAGCCTCTGCATAATAACCAAACAATTAACTGAAAGGGATGAGGCGGGATATCACGCTTCACACATGCTTAAAAACAGTCAAACAGTGTTATGAACGTGCCCGGAACCTCTGCTTTGTGATTGCAGAATAACAATAGGGGTTGGTACATTTTACTGATTAATTTATTAAGTCTAAGTCATAATCATGATATATCATGCCCTATTAATAACATTAAATTATGTTCACTAACTGTGACACCACTGATAGTGACTAAGAAATTACGTTTTTGTTATTTTTGTTGATCCCACTCTTGCTCCCTAGGTGTTTGCATGAATCACTGGATGGCATAATGATTTGTCATGCCCCTCTGATTTCTCTCTTTAAAGTGTCACATACAGCATGTTACAACGCAAGACCTAAATATGGCTTAAGTAACTCATCCTTAAGTCAATGTTGGTAACAGATGCTAATTTAATATGACTCCTTGATAATATGAAGGTACTGTATTTGTCTTTAGTGTTTAGTATTAACAATTCTATACCACTGCCTTAAATGCAGAACAAAAATGTATTTTATTTAATCAGGTAAGTCAGTTGAGAGCCATTTCTCATTTACAATGACAACCTGGGCCAGAGGGACATATAGAGACAGACACAACCATTCATACCTAGGGGCAATTTAGACTGACCAATTAACCCAGTGCATGCTTTTGGTTGTGGGAGGAAGCCAGATTACCTGGCGAGAACATGCAAACTCCACAGTGAAAGGCCCTGCTGCCTGGTGTTGGGAGCTTCTAGCTGTGAGGCATAAGTGCGACCCGCTGCACCACCATGTAAAGTGGATAAAGCAGGACAAAAAATAGAAATCACAGAGGGCATGTCAGGTTGACCTGTCCTAACTCGCTTTGGTCCTCTCAGTGTAATTTTAGACTGGGCACTCTGGCAGGATAATGTGTGCTAGCTGTGCAGTCTGCCAGTTTGTGCTACAGAATCACTCAGTAGATTAAATATTAGTGTTATCTGATTTCCTCAGGCCATAAAATCTCCATGGACTGTCCAACTGAAGGAAAAATGGTTTAATCATTGAGACAATCTGTAAAAGACCCATCATTTGTACTTTATTGCATTCTTTTTCCAAAGCTAGACTTCTATGAAGTCTTCAATTTGTCAGCCAAGCCTGGATGAGCAGTGGCTGTTAGTAGAACAGCATGGCCTTCATGATTTTGATAACCCTGAACAGAGAAAAGACAGATTATTTGTCTCTGCCCACAAGACTCTCTGACAAAATCTATTGTTGATAATACCAAGTCACACTGTCACCTGAATCTTTTTATTATCTATGGCTGTTTGCACCAGCACCTGGTTCTTTATCTACCTTACCATTTCTGCATTCTGACTAAAATATAGGAAAGGAGAATATGTGCAAGAAATGTGACAACTGAGCTCTGAATCAAATGCTGTGGGAACATTTTGTCTCAGGGGAAGGATGGCTATGCTGGAGAAATGTACCCACTGCTACAGGAAATTCCATCCTAAAAACTGTAGCAGATAAACTGCAGCCAAAGTTTATGGTTTGCAAATGCTGAAACATTCACTATCAAACGTCTGAAACTATAGTGTGTAAAAATTAGGCTTATGTCAAATATTTTGGACTTAAGTGTGTCAGAAAATACACATTTTACTGAAGTAATTTTGGTTGTTTGTCATATGTGTATGTTTACTTGATCACTCAGAAAGTCCTGGTTAAATTCAAAATGTTTAGTGAAGAGTAAATACTGAGTAACACATGACAAACACAAATAAGAAGCCAGAATAACCCATATCTGCAAGAAACAACCAGTGTTCTGATAAGTTAAATGACTTTACTGAATAAATCCAAAAGTCTTTTTATCTTCTCACCACCCATTTACTAACACAACTCTTTGTGCAATTGTTTGCCATCATGTTTTATCTTGGTGATAAAAACTAAATAGTCAGTCAGAAATGACATCTGAACAGGACTGAATCAGGATTAGCTCGAACATTCAGAAAAAAGTAAACACAGTCAGCCAGAAATTGTCAACTAAGCTTTAAACAAACACAGACACCATATCCTCTTTACGCATGTCAATATTTACCATTAACTGCAACGAATAGGCCATAATGTCAATATGGATCCTGGCTATGACATAATACGGAGTGCCACTATAACAGTAGTTGTAGCACAAGGCAAGTGATGGTCTAAAACACATTAAGACAAGAAATGGCACAAATTAACTCGTAGTGAATTCATCTCATGAACCTGATGAGAAAATGCCATGAGTGTGCAAAGCTAAATGTGGCGACTTTGGACAATATAAACTATAAGACATGTTCTGGGTTGTTTCCTACATAATTCCATACAATGCTCCTGCCTTGCCCTTGATTCGGCTAGTCTGCTAATGAGAGACTTAACAGAAAGATAACAAGCCGGGGTCAAATTATGACATGAGCGTACAACTGGTATAGCAAAGTAAAGCAAAAAAAAAAAAAAAAACAAAATGAAGGGTGAACTTGGAGCATGAATTATTTAAGAATGTTCATGAGGAAAGTGAAAAGATGTCCCTGACCAGAGAAAGCTGCTGAGGCAGATGGGGGAGGGCAGGCAGGGGCGGGGTCGGGAGTGCCTCTGGGATGTGGCGGCAGAGAACAGAAGACTGGAAAGGGAGACGGAAAGGAGGGAGGGTTGCAAATGAATGGGGAGGAAGGTAGGAGACAGGCGTGGGGATTTTCCTTTGTGTATTGTGGGGTGCGGGAGAGGGATGGGGGCAGGGATGAGGGAGGGGGACACATGAAAAAAAAACAGGTAAAATGAAGAGAAGGCTGCCATCAGGATGTTTAAAAGCTGCGTGACAAGTGCCAAAGCCCAGCTGACAAGAGCGAGCCCAGACCTTTCCATGGCCTTCAATAATTAATGGCGCTTCTGCAGTGTGCCATCTTTATAAAGCAAGTGTGTGATGAATGTGTGTGCCTGTGTACATCTAAGTTGTCTTTGAGTGAAGGGAGTGACCTCATTTTATGCATGTAAGAACACAGTGATTTCTACCCATCAGTAAATGTGGATTTAGAGGAAGAGCTGTTCTGATGGGGCAGTAGCAGCTGTGTGTTGGAGGCGGCGGAAATCTAGAAAAGTACATTCATTTCCCTTAATAACAGCATCAGAATGTTCTACCAAATGTTAATATTGGTCTGATCAGTCTCTGTGGACCCCCCCCCCCCCCCGTGCCCTCTCTGAAACCCTGCAGCCAAGGCTGTTAAGGAAATTAGATTTTGCAGCCCTGCTTTGAAACAACTCCGTGCTCTGACCACAGGGTTTTACTTGCCTGTTTTCCTTTTGTCCCATTTCAAGGCCACCTGTGAATACATGCACACGACAGAGATGGATCTCCCTGCCTTCCCAGCTGCTCACGATGAGTAGCAATAAGGTTGGGTCCCTCCATTAGCATGCACTCCACCCCGCAACCCACATACAATTCTAGATGCTCTTCATCACTTACACTCTCTCTCTCCGTCTCCTCCTCGTGCTCTCAGTTTCTCAAATCATCCGCTGTGCCATGGCAATCCCCTCTCTCTCTACCAGCCCTCAATCTCTTTCACTGCACTCTCTCTGCTTTCCTCCTGAACATGGAGGACAAGTGTTATCACCACACTGCAGATGTTTTTGACGGGCCTTCTCTGAATCCTCCCACTGGCTATGGCAGAACTAAACATCACGCTTTGCCCTAGCATTACATTTTCTACAGAAATCAGCCCCATTAGGGCTTACTGAGGCGGTTCTGTGGAGTGTGAGGACCTTGGGGCTGCAGTGGTATCTCTGCCCTGCAAGACTCTGGAAAAGAACTAGACCAGTACATGATCAGGATGGTTATTAAAATCTCAATCCCTCTAGGTGACACTAGCCAGTCTCATGCCATGTGCAGAAACACTCACACCCACATGGCTTAGCCTTCACGGAGAGATAGTAGTTACACGCGTTATCTGATATAAAGTGAAGGGAAGATAAAAGGTAAACTGATGTTTGAAACCTGAGTAGGGATGCACTGATATATCTTCAGTCTAGCAGCAAATAAGACTTTATCCATTGAACATAACTGACGTTTGTGGGCAGGATGTTTTATCAGGTTGATTTATAATATGATTGAACTCATCCAAAGGGATTATAAAAAAGTTTGGACACGTTCTCCTTCAGGGTATTTTCTTTATCGTTTATTATTTTCAACAATGAACATTAGTACTGAAAACATCCAAACTGTGAAAAAAAAACATATGGAATAATGTAGGAAAAGGGTTAAACATTGTAGAATGTGTTTTATAATTTAGATTGTCCAAAGAAGCCATATGTAACTTTGCATTCACATCATTCTCTCATCAGTTAGTTTGTGTCATTTCTTGCCTTCTTAAATGGGCTTTAGATCATCAGTTGTGTTGTGCAGAGGAAGAGTGTGTACAAAGTACCAGCTACTACATCTACTGTACAAATCCAAGAAACACTCAGCTAAGTAAAGAGAGGCGACAGCCCATTATTGTTTTAAGAACTGAAGGTCAGTGAATGTGAAAAATCTCATCAACTTTCAATGTGTTTGCAAGTGTAGTAGATGTACCAGCGCTAATGGGGCGATTGACACTGTCTGCACATTTCCTCAGCGCAAGACAACTGAAGAAGGCAAGTAATGGCACAAATGAACTCACCTAGTGTGTGCAGAGCTGTCATCAAAGTTAAATGTGGCTATTTTGGATAATCTATTCTGAGTTGTTTAACATGTTTTTGTTTCCTACATAATTTCACAGGTGTCCTTTCACAGTTTGGATGTCTTTAGTATTAATGTACAAAGTTGAAAATAATAAAGAAAGAACACTGAAGAAGTTGTGTCTAAACTTCGTAGGTACATAAGGAAGAATAAAAAATTCTGTCTGTCTATGTCACGTACAAACCTCCTTTGACACACCGATGTGGGAATTTAAAGAAATTAACTTATCAGATGCAACAGGGCATCACTTCATGCACAACGGGCTATGAAAATGATGTGGAGTGCCTTGCAAGCAAACATTATTAAAGACCCAAAATTAGGGAATTACCATCTTTCCAAGAGGGATCCGAAAATTGAAATAAATTTAAAAAGGGCTAAAAGATGAGACTGAATCCCTAACCAGAATTTTTGACACCATTTCCTTCAACCCACTGGGAGCATGTTTGCAAATCTGCAGAAAAACAGGATGTGCCCCTTGCCTTGAGGCAGAAATAAATATGTACTTTTACATCAGACTTTCTCAAAAACTGGCAGCAACAGTAGAAATTAAATCTTCTATAACCTCCTCAAACACAGGACATTTTCAGCACTGCCTGTAGCAAGAATGGCCCACAGGGTGTAATATGTAATTCATTAGTTTGTCACTTTTGGTAACAGTTGCTCAATTACTGAGGCACATTCCCAGAACTCTTTTCCTCTGGTACAGTGTAGCCCTCATTTCACAGTGATTCAGTAGGATTTAATCCAGATCCTGTTCAAGCTGCACTTTAAAAACTCAGAGAGGAAGCAAGATACTGAGAATGAAGAAGCCACAAATTAACTCACCTGTGGATTGAAACCTTTTCAGGTGATGACCTAGTGTGTGCAGAGCTGTTTAATGTGGCTACTTTGGACAATATACATACAAAATGCTCTGGGTTGTTTAACATGTTTTTGTTTACTACATAATTCCACAGGTGTTCAGTCACACCTTGGATGTCTTCAGTATTAATGTACAATGTTGAAAATAACAAAAAAAAAAAAAAAACACTGAGGAACATGTGTCTAAACTTAGCTGTTATTTTTCCATTGGTGCAAAAGGAAGAATAAAAAACAACAGTTAAAAAGGGATGCATGCTATCATTAAACTGTTATTTGAAAAATCAGTGTCTGTTCAGATTTGTAAAAATACTCCATTCCATCTTTCTATGTCACCCAGAAACACTGATGACACACCGATGTGGGAATATACAGAAATCAACTTATCAGATGCAACAGGGCGTCACTTCATGCACGATAGGCTACGAAAATGATGTGGAGTGCCTTGCAAGCAAACATTATTACAGGCCCAAAATTAGGGAATTACCATCTTTCCAACTGGGATCCAAAAACTGAAATACATTCAAAAGGGCTAAAAGATTAGACTGAATTACTAACCAGGATACGACACCACTTCTTTGAACCCACTGGGAGCATGTTTGCAAATCAGCAATCAATATATTTTTACCGTCAGAGTTTCTCAACAACTGGCAGCAGCAGTAGAAATTAAACCTTCTACAACCTCCTCAGACACAGGACATTTTCAGCACTGCCAGTAGCAAGAGTGACCCACAGCCTGTAATATGTAATTCATTAGTTTGTCATTTTTGGTAACAGTTGCTCAATTACTGAGGCACATTCCAAGAACTCTTTTCCTTTGGTACAGTGTAGCCCTCAATTCACAGTGATTCAGTAGGATTTAATCCAGATCCTGTTCAAGCTGCCCTTTAAAAACTCAGAGAAGAAGCAAGATACTGAGAATGAGGGGAAAACATGTGGTCCAATAAAATGGTGCATGTTATGGCCACTGGAACGCGTACATAGAAGAGAAAAGCAAGCACACGGGAATCCATTAGTGGAACCCGATTATCTACTAGCTCTAAAATTAATTAAGGGAGTGTGTGTGTGGGTGTGTGTGAAAGACAGACACAGAGAGAGAGAGATCTCTGTCTTTTTCCTTCCACTTTTTGAAACAAATCCTGTTGTTACTGCACTGAAAGGCAGATGGGGGTGGGCTGTGTTCCAGCTTAAGGCCTAATGTCGCTAGCTGTCATGAGGTCGTTTAGAGTACAGGCTGCTTCAGAGTACACAGTGACTCCACAATGCTCTACTTCGGTGTATTTCAACATATTTCCTAAGAGTTCATTCTGTCCTTCTTGACTTCAAGACCCCATTCCAGCACCCTTTCCTCCCTTTGTGATTCATGCCTCACTAGAACTCGTGTAATTTCCTGTAAATTGTTTGTGTCTGCAACTACTTTTCTTTAGCAGCCTCTGCAGACTGGAGCTACAGGCAGACATTTTTCTTGATAAATACCAAACAGGTTGGGTACAGCTGAGCCTGCCTGGAGTCTCTTGTCCACTTTTTATTAAATATGACGACAGATAAGTGCAATCGCTGGACAGTTGTTTTCTTTACATCAGCTTCTGCTGCACCAAACACACAGATTCCATTCATTCAATTCAATTCAATTTGTAGGCACTTCACAATTGGAGGCTGAGACCTCATGACTATACAGGCATAGAATCATTTGCATTCACAACTATGGACAATTTAGAGTAACTAATTAACCTAGTACATGTTTTTTGGTTGTGGGAGGAAGCCGGAGAACCCACACAGAAAGACCCCACCGCCTGGTGTTGGGATTGAACCCAGGACCTTGTAGCTGTGGGGCACAAGTGCTACCCACTGCACCATTCTACCAAACACCACAGCAACTTGTTTAACATTTCTAGTTTCTGTTCACTGACTAGTTGAATGGTGATAGTGTGTTTTTCCTTTGCAGTGACATAATTGAATTTTTGCATTGCTCCCTCACCCTACCCGAGGGGAGTTTATTTCAAGAGGATGATACAAAGTTTAAAAGGACGCCGTGAGAAGACAGCACTCGCCTTTTCTCATTTTCAATTCGACCACAGTTTTAATTGTGAACCGACTTTGTGATTTTAGTTTGACTTTATGATTGACGACGTCTTTTGAATTTCAGATTGTGTACTTTGCCTGATTGGATTCTGTAAATAATTCTATATACAGTTGTAAACATTCACTATTCAAATCAGAGATCAAAACCCACCTGTTCAAACTAGCATTTTCACATATCTGTCATTGACTTTTACTAACTTGCTTATTTCCTGCTCCGCCTTCTTTTGTAAAGCGTCTTTGCATGTCATGAAAAGTGCTATACAAATTCTCTTTATTATTATTACTAGTACGTATTCCAAAATTTGCACTCCTGGTAGTGTAGAGGTGTTGAAACTACTTCAATTTGTGCACTTTTTTCTCCTGTTTATGGTTAGGGAGCTCGGGGGGGTATTCCAGAAAGTGGGCTGTGAAAACTCTGAGTATGTTAACCCAGAGATGAGGGAAACTTGGGGTTTTCCATTCCAGAAAGAGCAGTACAGTAAGTCAAACCTGGAGTCTGTCACCAGGCTGACTTACTCTGTGAACATAAGTTTCTACCGGTCTCCTCCCACCTGTTACACGTGGGTTATCCTCCATACCCACGCCATCCCATAGGTAGAAGCACAACGATGAAAAAGATTTGCTATAATTTCCTGATAAACATCTCATCAAATAGTACCGTCTTTCATCGCAGTCACTCACGTATCTTAATAACATTCTCTGGCCACACAGGCACTGTGGACATCACAGCAAGTTTTGTGCATTGTGCTTTTGGTTTTTTTTTTTTTTGGGTGGGTGGTGGTGGTGATAATGGGAATTTTGGGAATATTTTATTAATGATGTTTTGATACTTCATCCTCAGTTGCCTCCGTGAGTGATTTCCCCAGTAGTATTGCAACTAAATATATGTTTTATTCTACACACCACTTTTATTCAATGCACCAATATTTTAAGCCACATGCTACAGTTTCAATAAAGTTCGATATTAAGTCAGTGGACTAGTGTATTCCAACTCACGCACTGACTTGAAGCAGCAATTTTCTCCCATGCTGCTTCCCTCTCCTGCAGTATTCCCTTTTCTACAGAATACCTCACAGTATTCCCCATGCGGTATGATTTTTGTCATCCACTGCCATGGTGAATCCAGGTGAATCCAGGTATGGGAGCTTCATTGATGATGGCTTTTTATTATGGTTCATGCACAGGCCAAACTTTGGGTAAACATACTCAGAGCTGACTGAACTAATGCAAAGCAGCCATCCTGGAACCGGATACTCAGAGTTTCTCACCTCAGAGTGAAGGTTTTCTGGAAAACCCCCAGGTATTTCTTTTTTATTAAGTTATGTAGTCGTGTGGGAACAAGGTGGTTCTGTTTGTTATTTTGACTGTGCTCACCCTGCAGTCATGTACTACCATTTGTGTAAATAAATTTAGTGTTTGGACTGCAAATTTCTCAGAGCACTGGTCCTCCTCGGGAGCTGGAAAGAGGGAAGTCTCTCATAGAATACATGTTACATGCCAGTAACCCCTAGGCCCGAAACATATATTTTAGGGGCTCATCTGGACTGCAGTCTTTGGATAAATACAATCTTTGTGTAGAGTTTTCCTATTTAAAAGAAAAGTACAGAGTCTCTATTTAAGTAATTTGACTATGGACAGTTTAGAAATGGAACTTATATTCATAAGTGCTGTCAATTTTGAAGACCGGATGTGCTTACTCCTATTGTGTTTCTACACAAAACACAACAAACTAATTTATCTTCCCCTTTTCACCTTGACTAGTACTAAAAGATTTACAGATGCACAGATATATCAGTCGAACATTGGTAACGGCCTTGTGAATAATATCTATTGGGGAATTTGGTTGATTTCCTTATTTATATTAGTCAGTAAAGGTTGTTTTATAAGTCAGTCTAGTCTAACATCTTAAATGATAAAATTTTATTTTGAATTGGGTGTAGGACACACTTGATCAACCCCACTGGGGCCTTTGTCAGTTGAGGGTGTATTACAATCAAGAGCCATTTTTAAACTGAAACTAAAAATACATATGTTGAGAGCCACAAAAAATATTTCATCCCTTTAGGCACCACATGACATATGATGTACATATTAACTGCAATGTGTTAAAAATTTATTATTTCTTTGTTCCTTTTTTATATTGTTTAATATGTTGGTTACTTGTATAGATTTTGTTTATTAATGTGTACATGTTTATTCATTTATGTTCATTTAATGAATTATCTTGTACATTACTGTTCATTTTATACAATATTTTGGTCTAGTACTACGAAGTAATCATTTGGGCTCATTCAAAGATATAGCAGTGAGGCTCTGAAACCTTTTAAAGCAGGCTACGTATATATTTATTTTAGATTTCTTTGTTTCTGCACTACAAAAGGGAGAATGAATGATAAAATCAGCAGTGGTATCTTTGGTATCAACATTTGTCATTTGAAATAGTGGTAGCTTCCTCGAATTCTGCAGCCGTCAAGGTCCTACAAAGTTCACAGGTTCCCAATGAATGAATGGCTAAAAATGAACAAGCCAGAGAAATGAGAAAAAAATGAACAAAATTAGCTACATAATGACCAAAAATGAAGACAATTAGCCTCAGAATGACCAAAAATCAACAAATTTAGCCTCAGTATAACCAAAACTGAACAAACTTACTCACAGAATGGTCAAAAATTAACAAAATTAGCCAGAGTAATAAGCAAAAATGAACAGATTTAGCCACAAAATGACCAAAAATGAACACACTTAAAATAAAATAGCCGCTGCCAGCAAATTAGCTACAGAACGACCAATGTTTACAGGTTTCCAATGAATGTATAGGTTTTACATTTTTATGCATCACATTTTATGTGAACATGAGCACTGCATCGTATGTGAATTTCTGAAATACTTTTGAGGCCGTAGCCATAAGCTACAGCTACTACAACACAAGACAATTCTGATTGTAGCTGACAAATGAAATTGTGAGTGAATTAAGGTAGGTTGACAGTTTTATTAGGACTAATACTACACAGTAATCCAGACAGCCAACCCTGTTGCAGTGTAATCTTCAGTGTAAACCTTCACAGGCAGGTCTCCTTGTATGAAGCTAAAGCCCATTCCTCACCATAACAGTAATCCCACTAAGACTCTTAGAGAAGTGAAATTATTTCAGAATGAAAGGAGAGGCTTTACGACTGGAAAAGGCTCACAGTGGAAAATGGTTAATAAATAAACATCTCCTAAATCCTCTTAGGAACTTGCGAAGACTCCGAGCAGTCAAGATGCTCTATATTATCTTCTGTTTATCTAACAGATTGCAGGAGTATGTTCATTCACTCATAGCTTCTAAGTGGGAAAGACAAGAGTGTCTGACCGGAACCAAACAGATTAAAAGATAAAAAAAAAAGAGAGACAAAAATTTGCAAGAAAAAATTAATGGGGATGAATAAAGTATCTAATGTATCTAATCTAATCTAAAAGTGGGAAAAAAATCATACACAATAATGAACAAATAAGGTTTGAAAATGCACAAAATAGGCAAATACAAATGAAAATGAACAAAAATTATTGAAATGAGCAGAAATGAACCAAAAGTGAACTTCAGAATCACAAAAATGAACAAAAATGAAGAAACACACCCAAAAGTGAACAAAAAAGAGAAAATAAACTACAAAATGAACGAAAATAATTTAAAAAAATCTGATGTTCAATACAAATATAAGTATATAAACAAAAATGTACAAAACAATGCAAAAGAATGATCAGAAATACATGCAATAAACCACAGAATAACCTAAAATGAACATACTTAGCTAATGAATGGCCAAAAATAAGCACAAATAGCCATAGAAATGAGCAACAATGGAAGCATCAACATGAAAGGCGAGGTTTTATGACACAGAAGGCACACAGTGGTAGATGACGAATAAATAAACATCTCACAAATCCTCTTAGAAGTTATGAAGACTCAGAACCAAACAGTCAAGATGCTCCATGGGATCCTCTGCTTATCTCACACATTTCAGGAGTATGTTCATTCACTCATAGTTTCTAAGTGGGAATGACAAGAGTGTCTGACCTGAACCAAACAGATTAAAAGATTTTAAAAAAAGACAAAAATTGCAAAAAAAAAAAATTAATGGGGATGAATAAAGTATCTGATATGTCTAATCTAATCTAAAAGTGAAAAAAAATAATACACAATAATTAACAAATAAGGTTTGAAAATGCACAAAATAGGCAAATACAAATAAAAATGAACAGAAATGATTGAAATAATGAGCAGAAATGAACCAAAAGTGAACTTCAGAATCACAAAAATGAAGAAACACACCCAAAAGTGAACAAAAAAAGAGAAAATAATCTACAAAATGAACAAAAATAATTTAAAAAAATCTTGATGTTCAATACAAATATGAGCATATAAACAAAAATGTACAAAACAATGCACAAAATGAAGGAAATTAGCCATGAATTATCATTATAGTCACAAACATGAGCAAAAATAAAGAAACAAATCTGGAAGTAAGCAACCATGAAAAAATAATGGACAAAACAAAGAAAAATGAGCAACGTCAATAATAAAAATAATCAGATGTTCACAAAATGAGTAAAAATGAACAAAACCAGCCATAAAATTACCAAAATGAAAAAAAAAAACTAGCCACAAAATGAGCAAAAATTAACAAAATTGCAAAAGAATGATCAGAAATACATGCAATAAACCACAGAATAACCTAAAATGAACATACTTAGCTACTGAATGACCAAAAATAAGCACAAATAGCCACAAAAATGAGCAAAAATGGAAACATCAGCATGAAAGGCGAGGTTTTATGACACAGAAGGCACACAGTGGTAGATGACTAATAAATAAACATCTCACAAATCCTCTTAGAACTTATGAAGACTCAGAACCAAACAGTCGAGATGCTCCATGGGATCCTCTGCTTATCTCACACATTTCAGGAGTATTTTCATTCACTCGTCACTTCCAGGTGGAAAAAGACAAGTGTCTTTGACCTGAACCGTATCACCAGCTGGGACAATATGACTCATCCTCCTCCCTTCCTCCTCCTCCTCCTCTTCCTGGTCCTTTTCCTGCACACTCACACACACCTACACACAAGTGCTCACACTCCAACATTAATTCATGGCTCTGCTGCTATGACGGGGGAAGGAGTTATTGAGATATCAAACTGGAGTCCATCAAACTGTGAGTCTGCTCCGAGTCGTGACGAGACATGAGCGAGGCAGGAGCAGCTGGTGGCCCATTGATTTGTCTCTCTATAAGACACTTTCACTATCTCCGCTTTAGTTATCGATGGAGACAAATGCCAATACAATGGCCCTTTGTTCCACATTTGCCATCGATGTATCAGAGTAACCCCATTTGATTGGTTTAAAAGCCCTAATGGTGCCGCTTGTTCATGTGCATTTTCAAATGCAATGTTCGCATATGTTTGCACTTGAATTAATATCTTTGTTGCTAATATGTGTCTATTAAAGATGTCTGTAAGTGTGTGTTGATTTGATACGAATGTACGCAAGGAAGCCGGCTCATTCAGGGCATAGCACGACATCCAAACACGTGCATCCTATGTGATAACAACTTCATGCAAATAGCATAGAACAGAACTATGTGCATGACTGTTGAAATATAAAGCAAGTACACCAGAAATTTGCAGCGTTCATTCAGCTGCTGGTGGTAGCCATGTTGAATTGTAAAGCTGGGGTTAGTGGGGTTACTTTCAAAGTTGGAAATGAGACTTGGGGGGCATTACAGTTGAAATTTCCAACTCAGAACTCAGAAATTCCGACTTCTGAGTACAACTGGAACACATCATCATTCTCAAGATGACCTGTGATCACAATCTGACACAAGGGCACTCTCTTTTCAGGGATTATTTTCCAAAAAAAAAAGCTCTGAAACACTCAGAAATATTGGTAGGGGCTACTTTTTAACTTGACAATAACTGCTTGTAACTTGTGATGCTTTAAAGGTCGTATGCTATGAAAATTCATGTTTATTGGGCTTTTATACGATGCCTCTGGACTTGAAATCCAAACAAGACAGACAATGGAAAAAGATAAGATAAACCATTATTTGTCCCATAGTGGGGAAATTTACAGTGTTACAGCAGCAAGGGCTGTAGAATACACAATGAAAAACTTGAATATATAAAACTAGAAACAATAATAATAATAATAACAACAATATCAAATAAATAAAATTGGGAGTAGAATAAAAATAAGTAAGAATATACCAGTCATTTTAATTTTTTGAGATTTATGACATCACAGGTCATAACCAGTCATAGTCAAACTTAAATACATTAGCTCTGCCTCCATGAGTAACTGGCAAGTATTCCTCAAGTATTCATCAATGAGAAGTGAATACTTGTGTGTTCACAGTAGATAGAATCTGATCCCAGGTCGCCTGGGGAATGACCTGCTGTTCAGCCAATCAGAGCCCTTTCTGACGAGAGGTGGGCGGGTGTGACTCCTCACTGTAAAATCAGAGCATGTTTGACAGATTTGCAAAGAGAAAATCAAATCCACACTTTATTCTGTCCTGTTAAAATAGTTTTTAATAGGCACATTGAGGCTATATAGACAGAACTTAAAATGTTAAAGTATGGGACCTTTAAATTAAATTTTTGCCTGGTCTATGATTGGATATGACTTGTTTTGTCATAAATCAAAAAATTCAAGCTTGTTTTTCCTGTCATCCATCTTGTGCTGAGGATTTCTCACGACCGACACGACTGAACAAGCTTTTATTTTACACCTCAGACAGATTTCACACAGCCACTAAAATAATGACGGGTTTTCAGAGTATAAAACCTTTAAAAAGAAATGTATATAAAAATTAAGTTCACCCCTTAATATCTGACATTGATTAGAGCCATTGATTCTTAAATCCCTTTTTTTGGGACAGTTGTCTCCTCTGTCCAGTGCCTTTCAGATCAAATGTAACACAGACAGGACAGTAATTGAATATGCATGTGTCCATGCTGCTCAAGAGCATCACAGCTCTTCATAAGGACGGATGCAAGTAGATCTCTTCCTTTGATAAATCCGGATGGGATGCAATGAATAAAGATCTGATCTCCATCCTTCTTGGGCCTAGTATAGAACATTTCTCCTATCAGATACAGGCCCAGGCTTGACGCAGCAACCAAAATGTAAACCAACTACCTCCTTAAAGAACAAGCCTCTTCTATACATGTCCCGTACGAGCTTCCATTCATATCTGATCTCATTCCATTTGCATTTCAAATCCTTTTACTATCTGTGCATTTTTGCGGACGTTGTATGCCATTACTCTTGTTGACACAAGGATGCATTTGCAAATTAAACCTGCCCTAGATAAGGTGTCAGGAATATGGCGATAAGCGTAAAAATCACGTCAAATACAATGCAGAGATGAATAAAAACATGACACACTCCCAAAGTCATGTCGACATTCAGCAAAATATGCAGCGAAATTGCAGTGCGCCATCGTTTTGGATAATTCTTGGTCTTACCTCGACGTTTTCCCACACGCAGTAGGACAATACAGCCATTAATATAGGTATTGCGATATGTCCCATTTTCTCGCCTTCTTTTGTGTGTCTTTATCACGAAGTTGCTATTCTAAAAAAATAACTGACTCCACCATACGCTGTCTGGTTACATCAGCTGGAAGTGATGGGTACTGGTTTCCTTCGAGGTGTCCTGCGTCTGCGTCCTGTGCGCTCTTGCCAACGGGCTCAATGGCAGCCGGGGCTTTTATAAGGATGAAGGCTGACAGAACCAAGCCCTGTTTCTGCGGGTGTTTCATCACAGATATGCACTCCCGGCTTCTCCGCGGTGGCTTAGGGAAGAGAGACATCTGGTGGTGATGGAGGAGACATGCGCAGGGTGAAGCGCAAGCAGCAGCATCCTCATATGGTCAACAGGGGGATGCGTGGGGCGGCAGGAAGGGAATGCATAAAGAATGAAAACGGAAGGCAGTAACCCATAAAATCAACAAAAAGATGAGTAAAGTAATCACGAAAATGAACGAACACAAAAAATTAACCTCATAATAAAGAAAACTAACAAAAACACCCAAATAATAAAACCAAATCCACAGAATGGTCAGAAATGAGCAACAAGTGAACAACAAAGAATAAAGTAATCAGGAAAAATGAGCAAAAATGTACAAATCACAATTCCAGTGAAGCGGGGACATTGTGTAACATAACTAAAAACAGAATATGAGGATTGTCAAATCCTTTTCATCCTATATTCATGTGCAAAGACAAAATGTCTAATGTTCAAACTGAAAAACTGTTGTTTTTTGCAAATATTAACTCATTTGAAATCTAGGCTAACGCATTCTGGAGGGAACAAAAGAGCTGGGACAGGGACAAAAAAAAAGACTGGGACAGTTGAGGAATGCTCAAAAAACACCAGTTTGGAACATTCCACAGGTGAACAGGTTAAATGGAAACAGGTGAGTGTTATGATTGGCTGCAAAAGTCAATCACAAGCAAGGTTGGGACAAGGTTCACCACTTTGTGAACAACTGTGTGAAGAAATAGTACAAAGAGTGTAAGAATAGTGTTTCTCAACATACACTTGCAAGGAATTTAGGGATTTCATCTTTAACTTTTTTCTCCATTTTTAAGACATTACTGCAAATAATCCAAGAAGTCACTGCCGTGCTGGGGTTTGATTGACATATCACTATAGTAACAGCTCGCTAGTGAAGTCGGACTGATTCAGACCTTCATATCTGCTATTTATTCAATATGTTTATAGTTATACATGACATACCCACAGCTGCAGTCGAGTGTAAGTGTTTACACTAACAACACTGTGATATGACTTTGTTTGACACTGCATGGTGAAGTTTTACGGCATCAGTAAGCTAGCAGCTAAAATCAGCTTCCCATGAGTCCCCTGGCATGAAGGCTTCGTTAGCCTTGCTGCTGTTCGCCCAAATATGGTTACATCCTGTTTTTGGCTCCAATATGCCATCCAGAAAGTGACAACCCGATTGGCCTCAAAACGGCCCTTCAGAAACTAACGGGTGACGTTAGGGTCACTTTGTCCAGTTATATACACAGCCTATGGTCGAACCTCTCCTCTTGTTTCAGCTTCACTTCCTTCCCTAATATGTTTCACCTGTGTCTCATTGTTTCCCCTGCATCTTCCTGTATATAAGTCTCTGTTTCTGTTTTGTCGTAGTTGTTACTTTGCGTCACTTGTTCCGGTATTCCCTGTGATTCCTTGAACCGTTTGGACCACTTTGTGCCTGCCCCTTTGGATTTGTTTGATTGTCTCCTGTGCCTTCTATGTGTTCTGACCTCCTGCCTGCCTTGTGTCGCTGGATTTGCCTTGCCCCCTGGACTAATTTGCTTTGTGGTCTGTTCAGCCGTGTATTGAATGGGGATGTCAAATAAAGAGACTGATTTCTGCCTGATCCCCGTTGTTTTGAGTCATGTTTCTGTGTCCTGTGTTGGTTTTTCGGTACAGATCTTGTCACTACTATGTAAAATGAAATGTGCAGGAACCAGAAGAAGGGTCAGACTAGGAACATTCACAGCTCACTGATATGACGAGGCTCAGAGAAAGAACCTGAGGCAAACTGTCCAGAATGAGGTGAAGACAGCAGCCAGGAAGGAGCGGTGCAGTCAGAATGGTAGCGAGCTGTGGAGAAAAACTCATGGGCTGACCTCTGGAGGGCAGAGCCACATCACATTAAGTCACCTGCACATTTACAAAGTGCAGCCCATTCTTGGTGGGTCTGACCCCAAGACCATAACATGAAGCATTATGCTTCCCAAAGTATGAGAATTTAATAATAATGATTCAATCTTAATTCAAATATCAAAGAACTGCTAATTCATTTCTGAACATAACATTTGTAAGTAGTAAGATTTCATTACCCCTATCAAGCTTCTCATTACCAATATGAACCTAGAAAGTACCTGGTAATGAGAAAACTGAGTAATGGTAACGAGACGCCCTTGGCCAACTTTGCAAACAGCATGAAATGTCAGAATACTGCACAACATGTGTGTTCACCACATGTTTAAGCTTTACATTAGACTATCACAACAAATATTAAAACATATTTTAAACAGGTATATTTCCCCACATATCATTAATGATAGTCGACAGTGTAACATGAGGAAGATTCATTGACATTTTACAAAATTTTATCATACAAGAGAAGGCAGAAAAACTGGCAGGCGGGTGAATATGTTATGTTATGGTGATGAGGAATATTTGGTACAGCTACACATTAATTTAAATATAACACTGTTTCTTTCAATGAATACTGTTAATACACTGCCTGGCCAAAAAAAAAAGTCCCCACCTGGATTTAACTAAGCAAACAAATAAGAGTCTCCCATTGCATAATTACTGCATGGGTGATTATGTTTCAGCTGGTAACAAACATTTAAACCAAACTGATGCAATGAGTAGCTTCTCATTAATTAAACAACCATGTTGAAAATACATCCTGTGGAAACAGGTGAAAGATATTCATCTGTTTCCGAAGGGTCAAATTATTGACATGCATCAAGCAAAGAAAACATCTGAGGAGATGCTGCAACCATTAAAATTGGTTGAGGACTATCCAAAAACTGGAGGGATGGTGGGGAAGTATCATCTTCATGGAAGAAATGTGGTCAGAAAAAAATCCTGAATAATTGTGATCATCAATCGTCAAAAATTAATGTAACTCTGGATGGAAATAAATGTTGCTGCAGAAGCTAATCAAAACGATATCACAGCAAATGCGTGCTGTAACCAAAGCAAAAGTGGTCCAACAAAATATTAGTGTGACTTTTTTGGCCAGTCAGTACATCTGTTTATTACATAAAACAGACATTTTTAGACTCAAAGACTTTTACATCATATTTCCTTTTTTGCATGTATACCAAAAATACTTTTCTTAGAATTTAGAATTAAAAAGAACAACCGAATAATGGATCTGCACACATTTTGGCAATAAGAATTCACCAAAATGTTTTGGTAAATTATTCTGAAAATGAATCCAAAATAATAAATCAAAGAAAAGTGAAAAAAACCTTAGCAAAAATGAATAAAATAACCAAAATAATGACAAAAAATATTCAGAAAATTATCAAAAACAATGCCATACTCATTAGGAATTTGAACATAAAAGGAAAAATTCCATACAATTAAAGAGAAAATCAGCAAAAAAGGAACAAATGGATGGAAATTAACAAAATTAATAAAATGATATAACAATTAAGTAAAGTAAAAGGCACAAATTAACAAAAATGAGCAGAAAATGAAGAGATTGACAAAATGAACAAAAAATAAAAATAATGGTTCACAAAATGAAGAAAATTCAGTGTAAATAAACTAACTATTGACAAAAACACAACATGATCTACAGTGAACACAAATTAGCACAAATAAAACAAAAATAATAAAAAATAATTTATGAAACAATCAATGAAAAAATTAAGGAAAATAACAAAAAAATGAAGAATGACAATTAAGAAGTTTCTTAAAAAATGAGCAAAAAATGAACAAAATGATCCGCAGTACGAACAAAAAAATACAATAATAATCAATAAAATGAATAAACTTAATAAAGAAATAATGAAAATATTCCTGTTCATAAAATCTACACAGCAAAAAACAAAAAACATGAAATTAACAATCAATAATTAAAATAAATGTTAACCAAATAATCCAGAAAATGAACACATTTGTACATAAATTATAAAAATATTCAAAAAATATCTTAAAAATTCTTAAACCAAAAATGCACAAGAATCACATAAAATAATCTAAAAATTACAAAAGTTAACCAAACAATCAATCATCAAAACAATATGCAAAAATGAACATAATAATTAAAAAATGAACAAAAATAAAGGAAAATGAAAAGAATGCAAAACGAACAAAAATGAGGAAGAACATAAAAACTACCATTACAATTAGCAATAACAATCCATAGAATGAACAAAAGTGAAGAATTATGCTTCACAAAATGAATACAATTGAGCATTAATAAAAAAAAGACAAAAACATGAAAAAAATGAAAAAACATCTACAGCGTGAATAGAAATGAGCACGAATAAAACATAAAAAATGAATAAGAAAACAAATAATTATGAAAAATTACTACTATAAACAACAACAATCCACAAAATGAACAAACCTGAGCTAAAAATAATCAAACAACTAAAACAAAATGAACAAATAATCTACAAAACATGAGCAAAAACAACTAAAATAATCAAACAAGTGACTAATTAAAGAAGACACCGAACACAAATGAAAAAAATTAAAAGAGAAAGTTCGCAATAAGGATAATAAACAATGAAGAAACCTGACAAAGAAGGTGAAATACTGCAGCCCTGAGCGCTCGGTGTCTCCGCCGGGACGCACAGGTACGTTGGGCGTGGTTTACGTCGGTACGTGAGGAAGGGCTCGCGTTCAGGTGATCTTCCAGCATTTCCACCGTCGACGGTGCACGAAGACCGACTGTCACTTAATTTTTACTTGATCAATAACCCGTTTTAAGCCCTATTTTAACCGGTTCCGTCTTGCGGTGGAGCAAAGAAGTCTTGAAACCCCCGCCAGAGCAGCTGAGCTCCGGGATCCCGTTGGACCATGGATTCCGCCAGATACGGATACGGCGTAAGTTGGTGCCACATTTTGAACCTGGCGGAAGTTTGTTCTTCGTATTAATAGAGAAAGATGATCAGTAGAAGCGGCGCAGGTGGTTTGTTTCCACATTATTCTGTTCGCAGCTGAATCTTTGGGCCTCGATCCGCACCTGACATGTTCCACACACAGGGGGGGGTTTGGGGGCGGGTTCGTCCCCCTCAATATGTGTAAAATATCAGTTTTTCCCATTTGTTGAACTATTTTGTTTGCTTATTTTCTTCATTCTTGTTCATTTTGCTTGATTGTTTGTTTTTTGTTTTTTTTTTTTTTTTTTTTTTTACTCCTT
>JAQQAE010002145.1:0-23062 GCA_029823295.1 Pseudamia nigra
TATTCTCCAGCGTCAGTCAAATTTAGTCTGGAAAATTTCATTAAATGCACTTTCCTGTGAATGTTGGACTAAAATGATCAAAGATACATGTTATTTAACTATGTTGAATATGATGAAGTGAAACATATAAAAATATTCCTAAAAATATGTTTTTGATTTTTTTTTTTAATTCTCCAGACCAAATTTTGCCATAGTTGGAAAATGAAAAAATAAGCTCTAAATCAAAATGAACAAAAAAATGGAGAAAATAATCAAGAAGCAATGAACAAAACAACCAAAAAATGAGGAAAACAAACAAAATAATCAAGAAAATGAGTCAACCAATAAAAGAAAGGAAGAATAAAAGAGACAAAATGTGTAAAAATGAAGAAAAATATGCCAAATAATAAAACAAAATTTATTAACAAAATGAAGGAAATAAGCATGAAGATGAAATGAGAAAAGCAAACAATTTAACTTATTTTGTTTATTCTGAAAAGAAATGAAGAAAATAATTAAGAAAATTAGTAAAATGATGTACTGTTTTGAACCAGTCACAATGCTCCTTAATGGTGTTTGTCACCTAAATAAAATGTAAACACTTTCTCTAAAATGCTTAAAATAAATACAATTATACATTTAAAAACATCAATGTGAAATGACATCAAAAGTACTTTCCTATGAATGATGACACACGTTATTTAATTATTTTGATTATTTAAATATTTCTAAACGTGTTCAATTTTCTGAAATCAGTGAACCAATAGGTTAAAATTGACTTATTTACTCAAATAAAACTTCCTTCACTAATCTCTGACATTTCACTGTGTCTTGTAAAGAATCCCTGACCTCTGGATTCATATCACCTTGTCCTAATTACAGATCTACATGCTCACCTACGTAACTGTGTCAAACAATGTCACCAGCTAAAGACCCAGTGAAAATCAACTGTTGTAACATTTATGATGGAGCACTTTGTTAGGAGACTAAGAGATCGGCAAATACGCGCAAAATGACGTTGGGTAGACGAGGAGATGCACCTGTTCGAAGAACACCACCTTTCTTCCTCCCTCATTATTTATTCCTGGTCATGAAACATCTTTTGTTGACCGTTGCTAAGGAATGTAACATAATCTACATAATCTTCGTTTCGTTCGCCCTCACGGACTCTGCACGGCCGACTTCGAACCTACTTGCGTGTTTTGAATCATTTCTCACCCGACACTAACAAAGTCATATGACAGTGTTGTTCGTGTAACATACAACCACTGCTTCAGTGCTTTGCCAAACAAAGAGAAGCTACGACGGTCTGAATCTAGCTGTAGCTCTGCAGGAAAGACAAGCTGTCATACAGACCTGTCAATCAAACCGTTCACAGGCTATATGTCATAATGCCTTAACAACAGACCTAATAACACTCAACTGTTTGATATTACTACAAAAATATATTCACTCCTTACTCTTGTGCAATAACACAGTAGTGTAGTGTTTAAGAATGGTGCTGTGCTTCGTGTGTCACTACGAATCAATGTGCAAAGCCACTGCTGTTGTCTAATAGAAATCATTGCACTCAAATACTGGTAAGAATCAGCACATTCGACCCACACGGGCTCAGTCGCCGCCTCGCCCACTGTGTGTCTCCGTGACATAAACGTGTAGCTGGTCAGTTCATCACGTCTCAGTCTAAACACAGACGAGAGGGAATCAAAGGCGACTCGAAGGCTGATTTCCATTCAATTTTATAATATTTCAATTGTGCAAATTAGGTGATAACGTCATTTCGCTGCTGAAATCTATGCCTATGTCCGTCTTCATCAAATCCTTCAGAGTGCTTTCTTTTTTTATAGAAAGAAAAAACACAGCTTAAAGAAGAAGGTGCATGTAGAAACTCTAGGTCGACTAGACCTGGACTCCTGGGTTTCATTTTTGACCCCTTCTTCAAAACCCATCTCCAGTTCCCCGTCCTCAGCTCACCCCTCTCCAAACTTTGAACATCGCCAAGTAATTCTCACTGGAGTTTCTTATGCCCCAAAATTGTTTTCATGAGAGACTTATTTTCTGTCCAGTACATGGCTCCATCGTTCCTCACTTGATCAGACTAAAAATGGACCAAAAACTACTCATGACCCAAAAGTCAACCATGACTCAAGGCTGGAGCTGCATGTGATTTTCAGGCTGTTACACACCAAAGCAACATATTTAACCTTTTTGGTCCTTTCTGTACCGGAGTGAGTGCATCAGATATCACAGCTTTACTCAATAAGATGACTCAAACCTGGCCTGTATTCCAAGTATATTACTTACTTTCTTTCATAACTTTCCATCTCATGTGTTTTTTTCTTCTATTATTGTGTTTGAAAGTAGGATATAAACTCACTTGCTTCCAGTCCGTTTGCTTGAGGGAGGGTGGATGAGCACCGGACCCTGACCATAAACCATAAACCATACACCAGCCTAGTCAATATGTGCGGCCTGTTTATTAGAAAGACTGTCGCCTGTGTAATTTGAACAAAGGATTTAAAATGGTAAATAGTAACATTTCATGACGTTCTCTTCAGGTGAGAGTGATGATCTGAATTTAATGAAACCTGTGAATGTTACTGAGTCAGACCTGTACGTCTCAGTTTTATTGAGATCTATATATGAATGGCCATGTAATAAACTCTGTCCACAGACTCCAGTGCCTTGGTTACAGTCATATTTGAGAACACTCGATGTATACATTGCAATAATATTCAAGTCCATGCCCAGGGCTGTATATTTCTGCATTTTCTCTATTTTTAAACAGCCACATTTCATTCTCCTCTGCTGCTATAGTGATACGATGCATACATTTGTGAATCTGAATTCCATGATGCTCCAAAAGGTCAGAAAAATGAGGAGACGTTATTTGAAGATTGTTAGTTGCTCACATGAGGTGTTAAGGACTATTTCACTTAAACATTTGTAGATGAGAGCACCACTAAGTGACCCCAGTTGTCTTTTTTTAAATTATGTAGCCATCAAAACACATGCTGAAGAATAGAAATGGCTTTGTACTAAATTTAGTCATTGTATCAACAGACTCATCAAATAAAAGAGATGCATTTATTGCCTGTGTGCTGTTTGGGAAATGCTTCTCATGAGAAATTTATTGCACTGCTTGCAAAAGTATTTTGACCAAGCAAATTATTGAAAACATCTCCTAAGCCCAGTATTTCTGTCTGCATTTCAAAATGTTCAAAGACAAATCAAAGACTGAATTCCTGGAAATGCTTTTGATGTGACCTTCTGTGCTTTTGATGTAGCTTCACACAACAATTCAGGACATCTCGATAACACACACGCAACTGCTGCTCAATGCAGTATTGATTCTGAAAGATGCACTGGTGTGATGATCTCTTTGGTCCTGTCCAAACATTTCTGCATTTTCATTTTCACACTGTCTTATCTATAGAAAGACATCCTTTCTGCTGTGAAGCCAGAAGCACACTGTACTTTGTCAGTTTTTGTTTTCAAGCAGAGCTTGTTTTGGTGTCCAGCAGAGAGTCAAACTGACTTGACATATCTGCTTTGAACTGAACTGTCAGTTTACACTATAGCTACTTTGAGCAGCTGCAGTGCAAGAAGGAAATAAAAATTGTTCTGCCTTTCATTCCTCTAGAAATATTGGCTTTTTCTTATTGTTACAGGTTATAGTCTTCTTTTTCCCGAAATGAAAGTAAATTAAACCAAATTGGTGCAGCTTTGCCACAGTCACTGAGCAAGAACAAAATGCAGGCAGTGAAGCACCCTGACCTGTTGACCAAGCCGCACATGCATGATTTTGGCAGCCGTGATAGCAGCTGGGTTTGTCTGCCTAGTTGAGGGCAGCTGGGCCAGCATCCGATAAAATTTAAGCCAAAGCACATTCGCATTACTAATTCCCCTTGCCTCCTACCTACTGTGTTAGTGCAAGACAATGTGGTCATGCAGGGACATCAAAAAGCAACTGTGTGTCTGATAGAAAGAGAGAGAGAGAGAGAGAGAGAGGGGGCGGGGTACAAAGTACCACCGCCGCATATGCCTTATATACTGTACCACCAAGTCAAGAAGAGGGTGCATTTTTCTATATGGTAATGTCAACTTGTATATTAATGGCCCGATGGTAGGTTAACTAATGGAGAGTGGCGTGTGTGGGCTCTGCAGAGCCATGTGACCGGGGACAATCTGCACACCTGTGCTCTCGTCTGCTTCGCTGTGGGAGGACTGATATTAAGTCATTACTGCAGGCGCTGCCAGCACACTCTGATCGCACATGGCTGCCAGGCTGAGTGTGCTGCCATTAGATCATGCCGGCTACCTTTTTCATCAGCCTTGTCTCCTGAGCGAACAATAAAGAAAACAAAATTGCTGTCGTGGGCACTTACGTGATGCATAGGCCCGTTGGTAGTGAATTGTCCAAGGGAGAAGGTGTGTTGTATTATACAAGCTCCATGTTCAACTGTCTTCCATTTTATGTTCAATCCACATGCCAGAATAAAATGTCTCTATAGTACATTTCCACAAACAATGCATGCGATGTCACTGTTTCAGAAGCAAAAAGTGCATTTCATATCTCTCCTTTTAAGTCCAACCACATCAAGGTTGTATTTTAGTCATAAATTACATCCATGTGCACCTGTACAACTATGGATTATGGTTGTTTTATGCAGAATTTATGTTCAAAGTAATTTTATACTCTATTTAACTGATTGTATGGTTTGGTTTAGGGAAAGATAAAACAGAAATATGTGATGATTCATTTTTTTTTTTTTTTTTCCCTGACCCTAATTTAAAAAAAAAAAATCATGAATTGTTCATAATAGCTGCAAAATGCCTGAAATTTTAAGACACAAAAAAATAATAAAAACAAAATATGGTGTCATTATTAATTAGTCATTTGTTAAAGGTATGCACATTGTGAGACATTTCTCTCTAAACATCCTGCACATAGCGATCAATTAGTTTAGCTAACCTTATGCCTCATTTGACACACTTTACACATGACTGGTATCACTAGGAATGTAGGAGGGTGATAATAGAGAAAATAAATATTGAAGAAAAGTATAAATTAAAGTCCATGAAGTCTAATATTAGAATTGTCGATCATATTCCTTCATATCTTTTGTTGAGTTGTGTTTTATTTTGGAATGATGATATTTATTGATCAATTTATTTGCAAAACAGTTGAGCCTAAAGGTAAATAAAAGCTCTTCAAAGAAATTCATTTATACTAGACTTTAAAGAAACTCAGCTCATGCATCCTGCACAAAAACAAATCTGTCTCTATTTTTTACCATTTAAACCGAACCAAGAATGAAAGCACTCGTTTTGCCCGCATATTTATGAAATATTGTGAGAATGCTTTCACTCGCTTGTTGGGTTTCCTTCCAAAAGGTATCACATTAATAAAAGCAAATTTTCGGAGATTGGATGAAAAGGAAAGGCACACGTGTTTGTTTCATCAACTATGCTTTGTGGATCTTAGGAGGTGCTTTAACCACGGCAAACAGTAGTTTTGAAGTCTGGTACCTGCAAATGGCTGTGGCGTCATGAATAAAAAGCATCGGTCTGAAGCTGTCTGCTTTCTGCTACCAAAATGCACATTTAATTGATGATGGAAACACACCTACTGGCAGTAAATAATTAGAGTCAAGGGAAAATAACTGGGCTGGATTTAATGCCGAGCAAGAGGGAAAAAAACAACCGAAAACATTGAATGAACGGGCTCGACCACAAGTGAATTCAGAAATATATTGGTTATAGCCACATATCTCTGGTACTGCAAAATGTACAATGGCAACTGTTCTTTTCTGGTAACTGTCACGGTTTAGGTAGACGTCATTGTACTAGACATCCAACCAGCTTCTTTTTATAATCACACAATTTAAACTGACTCATACAATCGGGACTTGGCCAGGTTTTAAAGTTGCAAAATGTATTAACAGCAGTGAAGCTAAAAAAACAGCACAAACCCTCCCACTAAGTTGTACTAATGGTAAAAAACACGGCAAGACAACACACTCAGCCCCATTTCTGCAAAAATGCTGTAATGCTGCGAGAGCCGTGTACTGCCCTCAGGCGAGAAATTTTAAGGACTGTGATGACGCCATAATGTGACACCTCTTCACTTCAAGGTAGAAAAGTGTATCATGGGCCATGAAAACACACAAATTATTTACTGGAATGGAATCCAAGGAGAAATCTAGATATTTTACTTTTTGACAGTGGACACATGAGATACAGTAAAACTCACATTTGCAGCTGACAAACTATGCTGACAACGACAAGGTCGGGGCTTTTCTTCATACTAGTACTGCAAGGATTTGCTATAATACCTAAATCTGGTCAAATTTACCCACAGACAGTTGCTAGTCTACATTGTCATTGTAATTCTCTTCACAAAGGATAGTCTATAATCTGTAACACCATGGACATGCTGGTGGAGCAACATTCTGACTTTTTATCAGGACTGATAAGGCTACACATGTATCCAATCTGACATGATCACATGTGACGCTACACAACCAAAGCTCTCTCTGAAAATGCTTTAGTAAATGAACGTTGTGTTGCAACTGTCTGCAAAATGTGCTTGAGGTTTTTTTTCTATGTGCCATGATTACACTCCCTTAGGAGCTTAGTTCTGGATGCTGTGTTTTTTTACTCTTCCTTCCCAATGTTATATTTTTTCCTCCACTTTCCCCCCACTGCTTAAGGGTGGCGTGAACCTGTTTGCTGCCGCCTCTACCCCTTTGTGGGAGGAGTGTGAATCTCCCCTTGTGGGATCAATAAAGTTGATTGATTGACTGGTTGATTGATTGCTCACCTGTGTTGTAATTTCTAGTTTTAAAATGTCATGTTGCCTGCATGCATGTCAGTCAGTCTAAAAATGACATTTAAAGTCGGGGCTCTTAAATGTCCATAACTTTAATCTCTGCTTATTTTGACTATGGATATAGAAAGTGCAAAAACTGGGCTCCAGTATTTTACTAAAACAGAGTAATGCATATTTGAAAACCCATGTATTTATACATATGACTGTAAAATTTCTCGCCTAAATGAAAGCAAAATAAATAAATAAATAAATAACCAACAAACACTTTCATTACATTTTGTGACTTCAAAATGATGGCAAGTCATTCATGACATGATTCCTGGTTTTGCAGCTATAAAAGCGTGTGTGCTATCCCGGAGCTGCATGAGTGACAGCATGCCCATAAGGGACTTCATGCTTCAGTTCTCCCGGGAGTGATGCACAGAGTGGATGAAATCAAACGAGGTAGTGTGAGTGCATGTGCCAAGCACTGGGACAGAAAACCAGAGGAGGCTGACCTGCGCGGTGAAAACGCAACACAAACAAAATAAAATCTCTCATCAAAAAAACATGATCTAACTCATTTTGTTGCTGATGTCATTCAATCAGCCCTTAGTTATTAGTTGAAATTAGGCTTTTGACTTTGTCATGTCAATTTTGTTGCACTATTAAACCACCCTTGAGTGTGGTTTATTATTATTATTGTGGCTCATTGTTGCCCATTTAGGTTAAATAGGGTAATCTTGCAATAATAAATAACCTGGGCTCATTATGCACTGAATGCCATTTTATATCCCATCGTCAAGACATGCAGAAAAGTTCTTCTAATACCTATTTTCCACATCATTACTGATTTATCCTGACAGCTCTGCAGATTAGTGTTCTAAAAGTATAGTGTCCTTGAAGATTATTGAAACAAGAGGAGCAAAACACAGTTGAAGACTAAACAAGGACATATTATGAATACGTGTCATACTTTTTGTACTAGAAATGTGGAAGCAAGGTACAGAGGCAAATTGTATTGGCGGTTTTAGGCATACAGCGACTCCTGGTGGTTTCGAATGAATGAGATGATGAGAAAATAGTAGTAAAACAGGTATACAACACCATTAAAGGTAGACCACATTTGTACATCCATCCACACACTAATGATAACATACAACGTGTGTTACCCCGTCCTGTCCTCCCTTTACAGAGGTATACCTGCAGTTTATAATAATTGTATTTGCTGTTTTCAAGACTCAACCCCTGGCCATTCTGTTGGTTAATGCATGAGACGGATCAGGGGGTTAGGAGAGGGATGAAACGGAGAACATGAGACATGAAACGTAGGAAGAATTCCTAACAAGATGGGATGAAAAAGTAAACACAATCTCCTGCAATCTGACTATCAATCAGGCCAGCATGTCTCTGGGAAAGGGGCCCTAATTACGCCCCAAATGAACATTGACTGTTTTCTAATGGAATTATTCAGACAGCCTCTGTTTGTATATGCGAGTCCCTCATTTGCTATTCTCATTTATTAGGGGTGCACATTACACTTTGGTGGTCTTTGGCAGATGATATTTTTCACAACGTTCAGAAGCCAGATGATCATCAAAGAAATTCCGTCCCGCGGTCACTTCCCCTCCCCGTTGTCACCTTCTCCCAGATAATTTTCCCTCGTCCTCAGGGCGGCTTGGCAGGAGGGACTATCATTATTAGCAGCCTGATGAATTAGGCAGAGGATTATGTCTCTGTATCCTGTCAGTAACCATGCATAAAATAAGGGAAGTATTTGTAGATGAGTGGGTTTTTGAGACGCTCCACACAGTGGAGTGGGGTCAGTGAGGGTAATGTGAGACAGTGGGACACAAGTCCTATGGAGAAGGATTTAGGAATGTGAAATGGTGTTGAAAACTGAAGCTGAGCAAGACTCAGGAAATATCATGGTGGGAGAAAGTATAGCTGGAAAACAAAGTGTTCGAGAGGTCCCAGGTTCAAATCCTGGATGAGCCCCCACATGTCACAGCCAAAAGACTGAGACATAGAGGACACAGGCGAGGTGGTAGTAACTTTAAAGTCATTTATTTTAAATTACGATCAAATAAGTAAACATAAGAACATCAGTAAGTTAGGAGTGTAGAGCATGTTTTGATGTGTGCATGCAGAAATAAAAGACAGGCTGCAAATGGTCGGCTGTGCCAGGCAGTGCAGTCAGGCTGAGAGAGCAGGTAGCGACCGGGTGCCCTTATACTGCAGCTCACACTGGCCCAGGTGTGGCCGATCAGACTCCGCCTGCAAAAGTCTAAACGGGGACACAGTGTCCAGAGTAGGCTGGGTTTGCGACACATTGGTCTAAATTGCTCTAGGCTCCATCGAGGGGAAGGTAAGATAAAACTGAAAAATAGCATGTTGTGCTCATTGTCACATGACAGAGAAAAGGAGTGAAGATGTCGACGTATACTATCCCAGGCCTCAGTTATGCCTTGCGACTCCTCAGGCCATCGCTGCGGACTGAGTACATCCATTGTGCTTACAGTATCTTCACTCTGTGAAATGACCTCCATTTGAGTTATTTGAGGAGCAGCGGTATAGTTCAAGGTGGCTTGAGGCCACGCTCCAGTGAGTCTTTTGGGAGTAATGCTCCTCACTCTCCAGCCTGCAGTCTTAAATTTTACATTTGTACTAAGGAGATGTCAAGTAAGAGCGACGCAGCATGCACGTTTGGAGTCAACGAGGCTTTGTGACGCTTGATGAAAGTCATCATTAAAGTTGCATAATGCCTCCTGACTGCCAACAACAATAACTTATGACATCTGTCTCAGTGTTTCATGTTGGCTGTCACAAGCAGTTAGCAGCCAGTTCTTACCATAATCACTGAGAAGATGGATTACTGGGGATTTTTGGAAGACACTCCTACATTGTTTGCTGTCATATGGCAGGATGATTTAAATGTCGTGAACAGAAAGGTAACACTGTCAGCTTTGGACAGACTCACATGATGCCAGAGAGTGGTGATCCATTCATTTTTATTGGAAGCACATTTTCTTTGGTGTTTGAACATAGTATATGGATCATTTATGTTGCTTTGAAATGATACTGAGGCGGACACATCAGCGTTATGGTTCTCTCAGACATCGAACCATCTGGACAGTGACATATGAACTGGGAATCCTAATGTGACCAAATGTACGGACATTATAGTTATGTACCAGATACTCTATGGCTTGCTCACTCAGTGAAATCATCAAATAAAATCAAAACCCATCTACCACAGCTACTACCAGGGGGAATTGAAAACACGATGTAGAAAAAGTACTGTTTGGTGTTGAGCTTTTTCCTGGTGAGCCACATCTACCCAGAAAACCCACACAACTAAGGAACAGCAATCATTTTTCCAAATCTATAAAAGAAGGGATTACTGGACAATAAAGCATGTCGTCATACTCTAGAACACTAGTTTTGTCAGTGTCTGCTTATGTGCTCATGTATCTTCGTGCTTCTGTATTTTCCTTAATGTTTTTTTTATGTGCCATGTGTTTATGTCATTGTCGTACTGAGCATACAGGCTTATGTGCTTTTCTTTGTGCTTATGTGATTCGATGGCTTTGGACGCTTCTTTACGTGCTCACACTCCGACTGGCATGTTAAATTGTGTGCATTGTTCTGTTAAATGCAAATGAATAAAAAATATTATGCCTACAATTTATATATTTGGTGACTGGTGCCTTTAAACTGAATCCAGTGTTCACAGCGACATAAATCATAGTTTTTTTTTTTTCTTTTGCCTTTTACACCTGTCCATGCTGACCTATAAAGTGCTGTAGCTGCTTTAAGTTGTTTTCTCCTCTATTCTTAGATTTGTAATCTTTTTCAAGATTATTCTGATCACTGTTGCTCATTTCCCTGTTTGTTTTACTGATTTTTGATCATTTTCATCATTATCTTGTACATTTTGTCTAATTGAGGTCATGTTCTTGATTATTTTCTCCATTTTTTTTACTCTTTGGACTTGTTCTAGTTATTTTTCGTTCACTGTCCTTTACTTCCGCTGAATATTTTGTTGATTAGAGCTCATTTACCTTTACAATTGGTTCATATTTGCATTACACTCGCAATTTTGTTTAATATGTCAGCTCTTTGTTCGTTTATTCCTTATTTTCCTCATTTTGGGTCAAAACACTAGGGAAACAAAGCACAATAAGCTACTAACTGCAAATTTAATGCCTCATTGTCTCTGAGATGGAACATGACCGACTGATAATATTTTGTCACAAATTAAATCAGACATTACAAGGTCAAGATACCAGTGTGAACTCAAATTGAACCAAATGTGGAGTTAATGCACATGCCTGCTGATGTAGGAGGGCCGTGTGGCTTCATTTCATTATTAACATTAAAGTTAACATTAAATGTTACAGCATTTCATTAGTATGGAATGATATACATCACTAAAAGTAATGCGAATAAAACTTTAATGCATTACCTCGCCTCTGAACATGATTTCTGCCTGCGTGGCTTCTAATAGATTTACATTTGCAGCGATGGTGAAAACAACTCCCATGATCCCACACCACTCCACAAATTCATCTTCCACTACATCTTTTATTACTGTTTTGACTGAGAGATCCCTACAAGCAGAAATTACACGGGTACATACTTAAATAAAATGAACATAAACAACGGCCTGGACACTGATAAAAGAACACACCGGGCTCCACAGCATAAAGCTACAGAAATAGAAACTTAATGGTCATATTTGATGCACTGGAGATGGTTTTATTATTATTAAGAAGGATAGTCAAGGATGAAATGCTTGATCAGGAAGGAGAAACATATGCAGAAAGGACTTTGCTATGGGGAAAGGTAAATCTATTTACAGCAGCCATGTCTTGGGAAATAGAAGGGAAAGAGGAGGGAAAAATAGTAGCTTCAGGACCAATGTACAAGGCGAGCAAACAAAGCAAAGGATGTACTATGCAGCATAAGGCACAGCTTCAAAGCTGGGAGGTGGATTTTCAAAAAAGAAATGTATTCCCATATTGCCGACTGAAGGGCATCTCTTTACAGAAATGAAAGCCACTGGAACCCATGATGAAGATAATTAAAGGCATGGTAGTAGTACTGTACAATTACCTTATTCTCTAATATAACGGTAATTAAAAAGAGCAAAGGAGATGAAAAAAAAAATCATATGGACTTCAATGAAAATATGCTGCAGAAAAAAAAAGAAATGTAGATGAAGCAGATAAGAGGTACTCAGTTAAGTCATTAACGAGAAGCGGCTTGCAGCTCACAGACTAATACACAAACCATTCTGCTCCCCTGGAAATAATTAAGAACTGATGCATGTACTGGACTAAGACTACTGCTATGTACACAATTGTGTGAGTTTATGGCTCGAGACAGCATCACTTTGGTGTTTTCTGCTGCTTTTCTGTGGCCTTGCTGTCCATATCCGGATTTTACAAGCCCTTATGTCTCATTTTAGCACTTGTCAGATGTGTCGGTACAAGTGTTGTGGATAGTAGAACTATCCTCTGCTGTTGGTTACACATCCCCTTAACCCATATGGCTTTCTGAAATGGGGGATCCATGTAGCTGTATGCAATTTCACTCTGTTGCACTGATAAGGGTGGGAACAATTGGAACTTCTTGCATTTCCAATCTCCGAATCAAATGGTGTCTGCTCTCCTGTGAAGTACCTGTGTGAGAAGTGGTTCTGCAAGCATTTTGGCAGATGTCTTATTCAGAATCTATCAGCGAGTAATATCCCAGAGCAACTACTGTATATCTGATAACTGACGGTGCACAACCCCTCACTTCCTCCTCTATTTCCTGAGAGGAAGCCTTCAGAGGGAGCATTGCAGTGCTGATAAAACTCACACAGTCCTTTATATGCTGGGTAAAAGATTACCAGAGCAAAGAAGCATTGTATCGGCTGCTGACTTCTCTGGTCTTATAATGGATGTGAGATTTTTTTGTGCACCTGAGCACAAACTGGACATAATGGGAGGTGATCTATTACTTTGATTACATATGTGCACATCTTATCGAGTGGACTAATTGACAGAGAAGCACAGAATTTATTTTCTGGACTAAAATAGAGGGAGAGTGCATTTTGACTACACCGATCTCTGTGCCGCCTCTTTCACATAAACTTGGACCTGAAAACGTGATCACATTCTCTAAGTGACATATGATCAGGTAACACGTTTTTCCTCTAGAGACTTTTTTTTCTCGCTCAATAAAATACAACCAGTGTGCTTCTTGTAATAGTTGTATGCCAAACGTGTTGCTCCAGTCGGGTGGTATTTTAATGAGACTTGTCTTGAGCTCATGAGGGACACAATCTGTTGAAACTGTTTATCATCCGTTACACCAAAAAACATGTTTTTGCCAAAGTCACGCAAAACACAGAGGAGAGGTCTGAATATGTTTTATGTGAGGAGGTGAGGGTTACTTGTTCTGTTAGTAGTAGCTGTAATCTTGAAAATAAAATGCTTGTGATGTCTTTACAGCCAGCTACACTTGATGATGAATGTACCTCGTGAGCATGACTGCCATTAATGCCATCAAATATATATATATATATAAAAGATTACACTGAAAATTAGGAGCCAGCTTGATTTGTTCTATGGCTTGCACAGAACATTTATTTTTTTTCCTCCAAATGCAATCATTATATAGAACAGTATGTTAACATTTTCTGTATGTAAATGCTCATACGTGCTAACTCTGATTAGGCACCAAACATGGTCGGTAGAAAGAACCGGTAGTGAGGCCTCACTAGCGGCGAATGATGTGTTGAAAAACAACAAGGAGAGAAAGTCACAAGCGTTTTAGCTACATCCAAAATTCAATGAAAAATTCTTCTACCTTGTGCATGTTTATCACAGCTATTTGTTTTGTGGCCTTTAACCCCACTTAATGGCAGTGCACAGCTTTATTCACACTCAGAACTAATTAATGGACATATGCCTAATTTGTATTTTCTTCTTTAAAACATGCTGAACAGTGGTCAAAGTAAGTGTATTACTTTACTGCACGGCCAAGCAGATAGAGTCAAGGTTGTGCCGGTGCCATTAGCATGAAAGCAAAATGGATGCAAATAAGGTCATATTCATGCATTTATAACGAAGCTCTCCCCTTTCTGTGGTAGTATCTATAATTCAAAAAAAAAAAAACAGTGTAAATTGTATCCACCACACAATTTATGCGAACGGATGTTCCGTTTAATCTGCACACAAACCAACATCTCGCTGGGTCTATTTGTGTCTCCTCTTTCTGAGGCTTGAATAATGGCGAATTCATGTTTAGTGACATTAATCATGTTTTCTTCAGTCAGATTTTGACAAAACAAGTTGCTGTATCAGTCATATAGGGTTTTTGTGTATTTAACCCTTTGGTCCTGTTGAGGCACTTTTAGGGCTTTTAATTGTATTTTTTGCTCTCATTGTGACAGTTATCATGTCAAGATGATGATATCAGACAGAGATGTTCCTTTTTCTAATCAGTTTTAGAATTTCAGCATCAACAATGAAAAAAAAACATTTTCCACTGTCTATAGACAAAAAAAAACCTCATCCTGCTGGAGCTCTTCTAGGTCCCATTGACTATTATTAAAAACACTTATTTTCATTTTTCTGCCATTACCATACAGAAATATGACATCCTGTTAATTCCTCTCTAATCCTCTCATTCATAGTGCATAAAAAATGCATACACACACACAAAAAAAAAAAAAAATCAAAATCAGATGTTGCCATTTTCCCATATTTGTAGAGAGGCATTTTGGGAGATAATCACCATGTTTGAACTGATTACAGTGACTGTAGGCCAGTGGAATAATGTTTTTCAACTACAACTATTTTGGGTGTATTCTATGGATGCCAGAGTCTGGTGTGTATGTGTATTGAGTGTGTGAGTGTGTAGGTGTTGACACAGCACTGGCATTTAAAGGGCTAAAATTATGAAAATGAATTGGACTGTGAGTTAATAATCCCCTAACCCCCCAAAGTTTTTTCATGTTTAATATTTTTAGACATGATACAGTGACCTAAAAGGGCCTTAAGGAGAAAAGCGATTTTTTTTTTTTGTTAACAGAGGCCCTGAGGGTTAGACATAAACATGGTAATCAGGCTGCTTTGACACATTTTACACAATCCACTTTATTAATCCAGTATATCAGAGTGAAACAGCAGAGCACAAAATTTTAATAATCATTAGATCCTGATGATCAGGTGTTGATGATGTCACCTGCCTGCTGTGCTATTTTGGAAGCCATTTGCAACCTGACCAAATTACAGATGCAGTGAGGACATGAACCGAGGTTTACAGTAAGAGAAAACTAACCTACAGTGCAACAAAATCACACACAAGATAAAGAAATACACAGATGAGAATGACAGCTGTTCAGTAAGTCCGAACAGATCATCCTGCTGACAGAATCAGAACCTACGAGCTCCTGTTTGTGATGGATGTGCAAAGGATTCTTCTGTCCCTGGGAACGATGCGAACAATCCACCTGTATTTTGCCAGATGTAAATCTACTGCAGCACATCTGATATAATTGTAATGTGTGCATTAAACTTTCCCACATTCTGCCTTCGATTGTAAACTGTTTGTTGTAATGTCTGTAAACATCAGGTATCTTAGCGGTCCAAGATTTTTTAATGACAGAAACTGCCAAACTGGCTGTGGGGTGGCCCTATCCCGGAGAGGCACCAGATTTCAGTTTTTTGGTCCTAGGCTGAACAAAATGGGAATCCCAACTGTATGGAAAGAAATGCATGGCAGTATAGTGAACAGTGCACAAGAACCAATTTTAGATGAAACCTCACAAAGGCAGTGAGATTTTTTTTTCTGCACACTACATTTCCCTTTGACATCTTAAAAGCCATTAGTTCAGCAATGCACACCAATGCTTTACACAATGGAACTTGGAACGCTGCCTTTTAGACATTATGTAGGGACAATCGACGAAGCACTTACGTAGAGAGATGCACAGAAAAGTCTACAACACAGAAATATACTAAATCACAGTGGGCTGACAGGCAGAGGTGGCAAATAAAGAGTGGGGAAAATCTATTTTAAAAAAGAGAGAATCTTGACAAACACGAAACCCTGGAGATTTTCTTGGCCAGCCAAATCCATTAAGTTTTAATAAAAACACCATTGCTAGGGCAATAAATTTTATTGAGTCTGTAAACCCTGACTAACCCTGACGTGACTCCCTTTATTCTTTTGATTTTACACAGTATGTTCAACTGTTGTCTTAAAGACCTTTAGAATCAAACGTTTTGTAAGTTACAATGGCAAAATCCTATGTACGTACATACAAGACACCATCAGATATCAAACATTTTGTTGTACAGTATATTGAAGAATAAAGACATGTGACTGGTCTTTGCATGCAGATAAGTAGCAGAAATTGAAAGTGAAGGATAAGTGAGCCATCTTCATGACTGTAAATAAAAGATAAAAACTCTCTTACATCACATTACCCGTAGGTTTGTGAAGAGCCATATGGAAGCTCAACGCAGGAGTCGCTCATACTGGCACTACCTACTCCCTCTGATCCAAAAATGTGGAAACTGTGAACTAACTGGTCCAAACGCACCTGTCAATCAAAGCCATGATTTAAATTATGCACAAAAATCAGGGTGTGGATTAGCAGGTGAGTGATATAAAAACCCACTGTGTTCACAGAGGTGTAAACAAACTGCAGAAACTAAGAGTGCCGTTTCCAGGCTGCAAGCATGCATATTTCTGCTCTAGGAAAGACTGCCCCCATTGGACACTGTAGGTACTGCAGTGTTTGACACTTCACATTTACTTACATCAGGAGTGTCCAATCATTGCCACAGAGGGAGAAGTCGCTGCACCTCTTCTTTCCAATCAGTCCCTTCAGCAGGTGATTTCACTGAATTCCTTCCCACTCATTGCTCTTCGGTGAAAACACCTGCTTCAGTGAGTTGCTGGGAAGAAAACCTGTCTCAGCCCTTTGTGGCAATGACTGGACACCCCTGACTTACAGACAGTATATTCATCTATATAGTGTGTCACATAAGAAATGGTTCACTCCATGCCTAACCACACAGCTCAACCTCATACTTATGATGCAGTATAAAAGTTCCCCATTTGCATTTCACACTTGGGAACACATTCAGTGTTCTTGAGGTTTTTCAGATTGACTGGCTTTTATTTAAAGTAATGATGAGCTGTCTTTTCTCTTTTCCTTATGGTTTCTTACTATGATATAGATTTATCCAGTGGTTGTAGCGCTACCAGCAGTATTGACTCTGGACCCACCCTTCCTCTGCACACACACCAGTGGTGTAAAGCAACACATGTCACAAATTCATCCCTGTCAAGGCTCACCTGTGAACTGAAAAGAATTCCTTCCATGTGAATCTGATGAAAGAATGCCACGTGAGCTAAATGTGTCTAATGTTGATGTGCTCTGGGCTATTTAACATTTTTTTGTTCACTAGATAATCCCAGACGTGGCCTTTCTCAGTTTGGGTGTCTTCAGCATTTATGTACAACATTGAAAATAAAAAACTAAATGACGCACTGTACATATACTGTATGTACAAAGACGTCAGACTCTCACTTATCACTCAGCTCGAGCCACCGTAGGTTCAGTCAGATGTCATGGTTTCATGTCTGACCTACTTTGGAGAAAAGCTGCCTCTCTGAAGTATCCTGCATGATGCTTAAAATTCACTTCCACTTTGAAATTCTTTCCCTTTTATTCACTGACTTTCAAATGAATCATTTTCAGCTATCGTCCCATCCAACTTTCTCCCCCTGTCTGTCGTTTCTTTTTTGTGTGCATGTAAATAGATGCCCTAGATACAGAAGCATTTGTTGTTCAGATATTGTGTAAGTCAGCACAGTCAGAATGTGTCAGGAAGATTTCATTTTAATGTGTAATTAAACAGAACAGACATATGATCAGAATGTTCAATGGAAATGCTTCATGTATTGAAATTCAAACTCGATAACAAACACCTACACAATTTGCACACCAGGATACAAAACAAACCCATGTGTCGGAGATTAGATTTTCTTTTTCTTTGACATTTTGAAGATACAGAAATGACGCAAAATAAGATACACATATCGCATTTGCTGCATAAACAGACAAAACAACACATGGCAGAACACAGTTAAGGCAAAAAAAGGGTGAGATGGGAAAGTTATTGTGTTTGTCATTGAATAAATTTGAATTCAGGGCATGCATAGCTCAGCATTCAGTAACATTCACCACCATTGACTGGACAACATCGTTTGATCAGCACTTAATGACACTTAACACAATCGCTCCAAGACAGCCCTGCTGATTAAGAGTGGAACAGATGTTTTACTAAAGCGATCTCGCCGTTTTAATTAGCCATTGATACTAAATGCATTACTACTAGCAAACAGTGTGATTTAAAATATTGCCCCATGCCATGGCAGGGGCTGAGCCCTGAACAAATTGTGAAGAAGAGCCTCACAACTGAGAGGAAGAGATGAGTAAAAGAAACCAATCAATGGTGATTGTTAAGAGAGCAGAAATTGTAGGGTGCTGCCACAAACAGTACTCTGACCGTACACTCGAGGGGCAGTTAAGAAGATGCACAGCCAAATATCCAGCTCTGAAACATCTGGCGGTTTATCTGAGGAGTGGGCCTCACGCTGTCGATGTGGAGACCGTCGACGAGGACAGAAACAATCATCATTTCTTTTCTGTTATGACGTTCCTTAACAGCGCTATATCGCGACAGCCGTGATAAATTCAAACAGGTGCACTCATGAGCCTGCTTTGAAACTCAAGAGTACAGATGGCTGCTGTTGGAAGAATAAAATACAAGTATCATTAACTCCAGGATTGAAAAGCTATAGCTCAACGAAAAACAATTTCAGAAGCCCATGACACCATGAGGTGCAATACACTCAAAACTATCAATTTACAGAGGAGAATTATTGAACAGTCTTATGCTCGACACCCTGACTTTATTCTAACCACAACGAATTCTGAAGGGATTTTCCAATAGATGTCTGCTGAGGCTATAATACTAGTCCATCTACAGCACACTCCAGCTCCCCTGAAAGCAATTCTCAATGCTATACACAATTTCATTCTCTGACTGATCCCTTTTTCACTTGTACAGGAGTGTGTGCATCATACAGACAGATATGCACCAACAAAAGGGGAACGGAGCTGATTGCCTTTTGTCCACTGCTGAAAGGCCCGGCCACCTGGCTCCTGCTCACCTTCAATAGGGTTCATTATGGCGGCGGTGCACCCATCCCGCTGCTACTTAACACTAAGGACATGGACCTGTCCTTCCACCTTCACTGCTGGCTCTCCTGCACTCTCACAGCAATAAAGCCTTTACTTTCTGTCACCTTGTCACACCAGCAAAAACACCTCAGTGGTTCTCTCTGAGCATGACTCAGTCTGCTTCTTGTCTCTTTTTTTAGTCCCTGAGCCACAAAGTAACATCACAATAGCCCGTCCTCCCACACACTAAAGATCTCGTGTTTGGTGTAAATTATATACGGCAGAACCTCTTTAACAGTGATGGAAATGAATCCCCTGTTAGGAATTACTGTGGCATGTAACAGGCCTTGAGCGACCTGCTTTAGATGGTTTAACAAGGTTAAATGAGCATGTTGGGATAGTTAGGAAATGGGGGGGGGTATAGGGGACCTCCAGAACAGAGCAAAGGATGGGTGTGTGGGCTGAGGTTTCATGTCTGAATTTATAAACGCATGATGATGTGTCATGAGCCTTTATAAACTCAAACACCCCCGCTCACACAACAGGCAGTGAAGCCAGAGAGACAAGGGAACGAGAGTAAAAGCAGCACAAACGCACTCGGGGCCAGTGACTGTCTATTATTTCTACTTTTACATGCAGCTTTTAATAGGAAATCACTTAGACTTGAATTTACCCGAGCATTTCATCAACTAGATCTGTAATGCACACGTGGAAATTGTAATATGAACTGGACAAAGGCTGCAAATCTCCCCCTGTGAGTTCACTCAGCTGTTGGGGCTGCAGTCATGAGCATTTAGGATTTTTCTTCTCCGAGTCACGAGGATTTTATTACCAAGAGCAACTGAAGAGGAATTCAGTGATTTAAAATAGTATTTTCTTCTGTGGAGTAAATAGAAAATATACCTGAGTTCTTCCACACGGCTTTTGTTCTCGTTTTAATGCGTGTGCACGAGTACATGCACAGCCACGGCGGCGGATAGCGAGAGGCAGCGACGTTCTATATTTTTCCTACTTTCTTAAACAAATCCCTAAGACAACCTAAAATATTAAGCGTGTTTTCACAGTCCTTTCTAAGAAAAACCACATTCGCTCACACCCTTCTTCAAATTCCCCTACAGGAGTACACGGACGTAATGAATTAGCTTTCCTTTGTAATCACATTTTCACTTTCCCTACAATAAAACTGAAATTAATTCTGTCACAGTGAAGCTTTGGTCCCACACGTCTGAATGCATTTAAAAGGAAAAAAAAAAAGAAGCAATCCATTGACTATAAAACACGAACCAGTACAACAGTTTTGCTGCCCCTGAGATGAGCTAAATTTGGTCTAAGTTTGTTTCATTTGAACAGTTTTGAATTTTCTTTGGAACTGAAACTTAAAATTGCTTTCCACAAACATGCTAATTGTAGCATTTTTACTTATTTCTGCAGTCAAAACAACATCATTACGGGCTCAAGCAAAACCTGTGCAGTTAAAACCACCACTGGAGTCCAGATGTGTGTGTGTGTGTGCACAGCATGGACGTGGGTTTTCCTCCACCTCAGCGAAGCTAAATGGAGACTGTGACATTGTGTGTCCGTGTGGGTGTTTTCATATGTGTGTTTGTGTGTGTGTGTTTGATTGAGACTGTGATTGTATTTTCCTTTCTCCTCTCCCCTGAGGAGGTGACATGGTTGGTATTGTAATTCCACTCTCATTTCCTACGTTGCTGCGGCGACTGCAGACTTGTCACTCAGGAGGAGCAGAGAATAGGCCTGTCAATCAGTCAAGGACCCATTACGAGCGCGGCGGCTGAAAAGGCTGTTTGCCCTGCTCCTTGTTAGCATAACTAAATTTAGCGTTTCGTCCATCTGCACATTATGATTAGCCAGTTGGATGCTGCAAGGAAATTATTGAGAACAAAAAGATGTTAGAACACAAAGGCTGATGGGGGGAAAAAGTGGAAATAAAATCAGTGGAAGGGTGTTATTAGATCACAGCGTCTTTGTCTGGAGACATAAGTGCAAACTCTGGGATGAAAATTAAATATAAAAAAATAGCTGATTAAACACAAGAAACCACACATTCCACTCATTTCCGTGTACTTGAGTAGTTTTTTTTTTTTTCAAATAAATGTATTTCTGACAGCTCTTGTTTTGCAGAATATGTTTTTCTCTTACTACGTTACATTTGTGATAAAAAAAAAAAATGCTATCACTCACTTAAATTTTGCTCCATAGGAGAAAAAATTTGAAATTTAAAGTAATAATAATAATCATAATCAAATAAATCTGAACTAAAAAATCAAGGTAAATCATCACAATGAATTAATTAAGCAGCAAAATGAACCAAAATTTAACTCAATCAACAAAATAAGCAGAAATTAACAAAAATAGTCAATCAAATAAATCGAAATCAACAATATGACAACAAAAATGAACAGAGAAATCCACAAAATAAACAACAAAGTGATCACTGCAACCCAGCAAATAACAAACAAACTGTAAATACAAAAAAAATGCAAGATAATCAGTAAAAGTGAAGAAACTGAGCAATAATATTAGTCAAATAAAATTAAAACATAGTCAGTAAGTTGAAAAATAAAGAAAAAAAACAAATAAAACTAAAGGAAAATTACCCAAATGATCAAAAAGCAAATTAACAAAAATGAACCAAAGATTAGTTTGAAGTTAATATATTAAGCTGCAACTCCATGAGTAGTTTTTATGAGATACTTGTTTACTTTGTAAGTAGGTAACTAATAATACTTTTACTTGAGTACTGCCTCTGTTTCCTCTGCACGCCACTGATGACTGTGATTTATAGTTCGTAGAATATGCTTTGGCATGTGGTTCCTTCACAGAATTAGGGCTAAAATGAGCAGTTTCCTTAAACGACCTTCGTCTGTGTTTTCAACATGGGGACAGGTTTTTACATGGAGGATGGAATATGTGCATCCAACAGTCACCGAGCAGAAAGACAAATAGTGCCAGACAGGGTGGAACTGGTAAAAAATAGATAGAAAGACAGAGCCACATTGCTCCGGGGAAAAAAAAAGATAAGCCGCAAGAAAAATTGTAATATGAGATGAGGTGAGCAGGGTGCGGTGCATGACAGGTGGAGTGGGAGGTGGCGGGACGCTCCTATCCCGCTGTGCACCTTAAACGGAGCAGAGCTCTAACCAGAACACCATCCATCACACAATCACTCACAAGTGTGACATGACAGCTGAAACATTCCCTGTCAAGGCACAAAAATACAAAAAAAGAGAGCAGAGGGCGGGAGGAAGCTAAAACAAAAATAACAGAATATGAGGAAGACGTGATAGGATCGAGAGGGTCTGCAAAAGAAACACAGGATACGTGACAATGTGTTCAGGTTGTAAAAGGAATAAATACTGTACAAAAAGACAAAATTCAAAATGCTTTTGTCAAAATATCTTAATGCACTTGACATCAGACTCACACAGTGTTTATTTTACTCAGTCCATCATAGATATCATAGATACAGTATCTTGCAATGTCACTATTGGATTATAATTTATTGTTGAATTTTTTCAGTGTACTACGACCCCCAGTGTGAACACACTAATATGCAAACACGATCTTATTAATTATGAACTAAAATCCAATGTCTATTTTATACTATGACAGATTAGTAGTATTGAATTCCTCTTTGTTTATTGTGATTAATGCTAGTCTTCCTGGAGTCCATCAAATTAAAGTTCATCACATCACAATTCATTACTAAAAGAATATACTGTACACTAAAGTAATTTGCAACATTACAGATGCAAGCAAAGCAAGCAATTGAGATAAAGGTACAGTATGTATTAGGACCAAGTCATCATGGTCTCAAACATTTTATTTGGATCCTCTAATAAGAAACATGATGATCCATCTTTAACTTTTTATGCCATTATTAAGATATTACAGCAAATAATTCAACAAATTACTGCTGTGCTGGGGTTTGATTGACATGTCGCTATAGTAACAGGTCACTAGTGAAGTCAGACCGATTCAGACCTTCA
>JAQQAE010002146.1:0-23060 GCA_029823295.1 Pseudamia nigra
TAGATCTTTGAGTCCATCTCATGAAAAATGGGATCAAAAACAAAAGTGTTGCGTTTATATTTTTGTTGAGTGTAATAGTACAAAATGCTGTCACCTTTGTGTAAAGATTAGAAGCTCAAAAGAAGAGTCAGTTGTATTTTTTCTGGATTGTAAATAGACAATGTCAGATGTAAAGGTCTCCATTCTGGTTAGTAAGGTGCTGATAGAGAAACAGGTGTGTTCCCCTGGCACATCAGTGCTATAAGCATTGTACAAGGAATTTTCAGTGTTAATTGTGTGTTATACTGCACCCTATGGGGCAGCGTATAAAAGCAAGCCATCCAGTGAATTAGCTTGTACATATTACAGCACAGCCTGAATGCAGTATCTGAGGCTTGGGCTGGGTTTTGTTGTGTTCTGTTGTGTTGGGTTCTCCAATGGTCTGTTCTGGGAGTGGAACCCTGGGGCTCACTGAGCCACACAACAGCCCCTGTAAAAGGAAGCCTGCTGCCTGGCTGGAGCAGCATTAGAGAGTATGTGGCCTTCGCAGTTAATCATAACGCCGACTCACTCTTGCCTGATTGTATTGGCGGCTCCAGGGATCTGCCATAATTGGATCCTTGTAAGTGGGATGGAGGAGCTAAACAACCAGATTGCTGTTTGTTTATACCTTTTCATATATTAGTAACGTGCCGAGACTTCTCAAGCAGTCTGGGACTTGTCTCACTGCTTGCTGCTCTAATTAGTAATTCATTCTTAACATATGCCTCAATTGTGGCCCTATCCAGCTATTTGTGATTAACTCCACTTTAATTAGAGTTCCTCATGCAGACTTTGGCTCTGCATGGACGTGTAGTGGGCACTTGAAAACCACCAGCCTGTGTGGGTTTATGTGACAAAGATTTGCCTTTGCTTGATAGGTAACTTTCTGTTAACATGGAAATTTCACGTCCTACGAGGGAAAGAACACTGACAAAGGAGATGACAGTCCAGATTTGTATTTCAAATAAAAATAGACAAATGGAGTAACCAATCTAAATTCAGACCAAATGAATCAAAGGTGAAATATTGTATTTTTCTTCATGTTGTTGCAAATCACAAGGTGTCTTAAGTAATGTTGTTGAAGGCTGTGGACGCCTGCTGTTTATTTGAATCAACGAATGCAAAGCATGGCAAATGTGGCAGCAAGTGAAGTGTGATACAGCTAAGCTTATGCTTGTTTTTGATGCATGAAAATACAAACATGGTGTGAAATTGTCACTTCCAGTCCACTGGCTCTGATTTGAAATGAGTGACTTATTAAGTCAAACATTACAGATATCAGTTTCTTCTAGTTCTAATGTTTCTTGCTGGTTCAAAATCATTTAATATCAGTCTGTGATAAATAGTATTACTACCTTTGAGCCTTTGACAGTGGTAGAAAGCCACACACTGAGCTTCATTTAACAATTTCTCACCTCTCTTCTACACCACCTAGTGCTTTGACAACCTAACTTAATTAACCAAGGTTACATATTTCTTTAAATGGTTTCTTTGCTGTAATTAACCAATACATTTGTCAGACAGCCCCCATGTCACCTTAGGGAGATGAGTATGATGAGCATATGTGTCCATTTAAATGATAAGGAATTTTAATATGTCTCAGAATGCAAACTGTCCAGCTGCCTTCATGATGTATATTATGCAACTTTCCTAAATCAATCAAAAGGTTTCCACACTGGAACACTTCAATTGCAAAAGCCAGTAATTAAAAGGCGACAGCTTTGCAGATTAAGAGCAGAATGGAGTTTGTGGGGAAACACACACAGGGATGGGGGCATTTAGTCACATGGCCCTGAGTTCCCCCACAGATAAAGCTCATTTTCTCTAGCAGTGGGGTAGAAAGAGTGGAGAACACAGCCCATTTGGTTTTGGCCTCACATGGGGCCCAGAGGGGTAGCCAGCATTTTATTTAAGGTCACCAGGAATAAATGGGATTCAGGCTGTGTCTGGCAGGTTGCAGTGGACAGGGCCCAGGCTGGGGCCTTCCGCCCCTGCTGCCCCCAGGCGCCCTCTCCATCTCTTCTCGCAGGAGAGTGCAGGTCTTTTCCTGCCTTCCATTTCACTGTCTGGAGCCCTGGCTAAATACCTCACAACTCTCCAACTTCCAATACCAGCTCTGTGTCAAAGGGTAATAGCATGTTAAAATCCCCCTCAGGTTGTTCAAAAGGGCGAGTGCAGAAAAAAGGATCCCAATAGAAAAGCTCTTAATTCCATTTAGCTCAATAATGAGAAACAAAGGGATTGAGAGGCATAGGGAAGGCCTTCATTGTTGGATCTGCAATGAAATACAGGCACCCCATGGTACTCTGCATCAGATGATCCTATGTGAGGTGACACTTTGGTTGAGCCACTCTGCCGTAAAGCCCACAATACGCTTTCAGCAGAATGAGTGGCCATCACAGTTTAAGGGCTTTTCTCTCAGGTGGAGGCAACAAAAAGCTACAGAGATGGATCTGGCTGCCGGTCAAGCTTTGTATCAGTGACTGTGCTTTTGAGGAAATATGAGAGGCTGGTCTGCTGTCCCAACACAGCATGATTTAGAGTGAGAGGGATTGGAGCTCATGCTGAAGCCAAGCTGCTCTGCAGAGCTGTGAATATGTGAGTGGGCCATGTGTTGTGGTGAGGATAGTGAAGAGAGGGGAGAGGAAGTCGTTGCTTGCTCTACCTTCAGACTGAGACATACTGTACAAGTGCTAAACTGCAACTCTTACATCTGTCATATTCTCAGTCTAATTACTTCTCACCATTGCAAACTTGTCTCCTGATGTTTCATAAATACCCCAATGTGTTAAAAAAAAGAAAAGAAATAAAGCCAGTATGCATAGTATTAACATAAGCACAAATGATGTCATTGATATACTGTTCTGTCGAGGTAGCAGATCCTGGGCAAGCTGTTTCAGTGCAACAAAAGCTGTTCAGCCTACACATATTATATCCATTAAGATAGTAGTTATCATGTATCTTTCATGATTTATATTTAGTGCCTGGTCACACATTATAGGCTAGTCTTGATTCACAGGTTTACAGGTCTACAACACTGTCCTGAATCTTTCAATAATTTGCTAACTGGGGCATTTAGTGTGATGTAAATAATGTATAAATTCATTTTCTGCTATTTGTTTTCTTTTTTTCAATTTAAGGAAGAGAGAAATCCTTGCTATGTTTGCTATTAAATTGTGCTGCTGTATATTGCAATATATTGCTATTAAGTTGCCATTTTAACATTCTCTGGGTGTTTTACGATTTTAATTAAGAAATTGTGAATAGATATTAGAAAGTAGTTCAGAGACCCACATTTTGTTCTATGAAGTTTCTTATTCATCCACTGTGTAGTGACTAAAAAGTCACTAAAAAGCCACTGAGGGGCTGTTGATATTGTTTAGTTATGATGAGTGTGGCACAGACCATGCCTAAACGGTCAATTTTTTTGGCTTACCAAAATGTCTTTCACTGAGTTCATACCTTTATCCAGTAAACAAAGTCCAAAATATTCCTTCTACATTGTCCATCACAAATGAAGACCATGACATGGTACAATGATTGTCACAGTGGCTCAGTTTGCCTCAGTCACCATATTACTGCTTTCATATATTCAGTTCTGTTCAATTGTATTGATATAGTATTAATCATAATCCAAGATTATCCAGGCACTTCACAATTCAAGGCCAAAACCTTTTCACTATTTGGACTATACGTACAAATTGAAATCTTTGTGTGAAGTATGATTTAAAGCAGTTTAGCATGGTACCTTTAATCCCAATAGTGTTCTAAGCTGTGTAGCAGAATGTTATGATTGATGGTGATGATAGTTTTGATGGAGTCTATAGTTTTGAAAAATATTCCTCTTAGTTATAAGCCATATAAAAATGTTTGCCATCTTTGAATTTGTTGTTGCCTATATCCATCCATGTATTTAAAAACTAAAGTGAAAATAATTGTTTTCCAATGCCATTGGTGCCGAGACCGTGAGCAGTCAGTGCTTGGAAGCAATTACTGAGAGCCTCAATGCTACTTCATGGGTAATATTTAAAGGCTTTGTACATCAATGGTGACAAGAAGAATATTGTCAAATGCCTTAAGGGTCTTAACACAATCTGAAATATATGCAGTGTACACACTGTGAACAAAGGATCACTGCTATAGAGTTAATGTGCATTAGCCTATACACTTTTTGAGGCATATTCTTACAAGCTCACAATGCAAAAAATTCAACTACAGTTTTTTCCCCCAAAACATATGCATGGAAATTAGGTAGGAATGTGATTATGCAGATTGAGAGAGGAGCCATGGGTACCAAATGTCAGATGTCAGGTATGCTTTTTCAGACCCTTGTGGGATGGAGATGATTATCATGGTAATTATTCAGCATTTGAACAATCCATTTTCTGTGTGAAACACTGGGAAGCACATCTGCCCAGGGACCTGATGTTTGTGTTTGTCTGCCACCACAAACATGAGTGTGTTAGTCAGAGATATAGAAGGAGACAGAGAGGCAAGGCAGGGTGAAGTGATGAAGAGAGTGCGATGTCTGCAATTCAACTGAGATAAACTTGGTTGAGGGAGAAAGAGTTGCTGTACCTTGTGTCCAATTCCCTTTCTCTTAGCTCCTATCCTTGGCTCCTCTTAACATTAAAGAGATTGGGCTGGATGTGGAGCAGATATCAGTCATTTTTATCTCCCAGCTGGGGGAGGGCTGGCCTGGGTGCGGGCTTTTTGCTCTTTATGGTTTCTTTCCCTCCTTTTGTTTTCCCACCACGTTTTGTGCATCATTTTATGCCCTCTGTATATTCTGAGGCCAGCCTTGTGGTTTAATATGCATGATAAATTTTATTCCTGTGTTCATACCCATTATCCGTTGGACTGAGCACCCTATTTCCAGGCTACGCTTTGCTGACAGGGAGAAGCCTCTCTGTGGATGGCCAGTGGGAAACTGATATGGGCTCCCCCATCCTTCGTTAACTGTGTGGCTGGAAAGTGTCCCTCATATGTTCACACCCATTATTTATACTCATCATGATCATTTTTAGTCACTGTTTCATGTCCCTTTTGTCTAATGTGCAGTACTCTGTTAAACACACAGACGTGGCTCAATTCTCTTATTACAGCCAACCAAGACAACACACTTGACACTGCTCATATACTCAGCCCAGATGTCTATTAACTGCGCAGAACATCAGATATTATTGTTGATAATAAATTGCATCATTTTTGTAAAAAGGATTTATAATGCTCCACTTGAAATGCTGATAAAGTTGGTAGCTCCATAGGTAAGTATTTACCACAACACACTTTTTTAGTCCTCATAAAAACGGCAACTGCTTTGCAAATTTTTTATTTGGTCACTTGACGGGTTGCATTACTTGGAGGAGGGGTGGACGGCTCTGTCCTGAATACAGTGTTCCACATCTGCGGCACATGGACCTTGACCTACAGGTCTCTCAAAGGAGGCATTCACAGGAAGAGGAAGAGGAACTGAAAAGGACAACAGGAACAGACAGCTTAAAAGGAGGTTGACTAAGTGCACCAAGTCAGTTTGAACACCTATTGTCTCCAGATGCATCTTATCCCAAGTACTGGATAAAACATAGAGAAAATTCCATCATGAATTGTTAACTAGGGTCAACCTAGGACAAGCTGAGCATGTAAACAGTCAAACTGTCCTTCTAATAAGCTTGACTCTTGATTTACATTCATCCCTGCTCCCTCCAGCTTCCATTATACATGAATCCCCTTATGAAAAAATCATAAATGCAAGAGTGTATCCAGCACACAATAGCAAATAGCAAACAATTTAAATACAGACAATCTACTATCTATTTACACACAATGTATCATACAGCTTTATTTTTTTAGTCTTACATCTCTTTAGGTCTATTACATACCATCATGGGTTATACAGGTTATAGGGTTACAAAATTAGTTAAGACACTTTATTGTCCCCTTAGGAAAGTTCTTTGTCAGTGAGTGTACATCTCAGTTGGCATAACTATACAACCATAAATATACATGCACAAGGACACTGACAGACTAACTTAACACTTAAAACACCAATTTCAACACATGGCTTCAATGCATAGTGTCCAGTAATGCACAAAGCTATTTAGATACAGGGGGATAAACAATACATGCAGTACATAGTCCTGCTGACATAAAATTATTTATAAGTAAAAGTATATACTACCTGTTCAGAGCCGCTGAGCAGAGAGCCAGCAGAATTTAAGACCTAAGCCTTTGTTTCAAGTGTTGGGTAACGAAACCTACCACCTTGCGGTAGCAGTTCTGCAGTACACTATTTAATAAAGATACCAGGATAATGTATTTTATTACCTTTCTAATCTTAATCATACTTCTGAAATACTATAGGTAGCATGTAAGAGAAGTATAATTTAATGCATTTATTTGTTTTTTTTTATCATTTCTGGCTTCATTTGACAACACAAAAGCAGTCAAGAATCTTGTAGCACAGAATGATCTCAAAAGTAAGAGACATGATGCCTTATGTCTTGTACAGTTTTTGGTGATTTGTTTGTTGCTGACTGTGCAAAGTGAGAGTGAAAGCCGGTTCGCCACTATATTAACTTTGAGGGCCTTTACATCAAGTTATTTTTGTGACAGCTACATTTCATTTCTGCTGTTTCTCCATGCTTTATCTAATTTCTTTTGTTGTGGCATAAACATAGGATTTTTTGTTAGAATTCAATTACCGGGTCCTTTGGAAATTCTGCAAACAAAGATGTATTGGTTGTGTGTGTCTTCCTCTCCCTCACCCTTAAAAGTGGGTAGCCAGTGGAGTTTCTAATTTATTCAAGCAAAACGTTGTTACTTCTGTTAATCATGCAGAGTGGGCTGAAAGGCCCAGATCTGCACAGACTGGCACAGCCTGAAACACAGAGGCCTTATTTATTGGGGTTTGTGTTTTTGTATTCAGGGTTGAGTAATGCATTCAAATGAAGGTTCAGCAAGCCAAAGTCATGGCAAGTTGCTGAGGGAGTACGTCAAGCAATGTGGCAATGTTTTTATTCCTGTCTCCTTGCCTCTTCACTGCTCACTCTGCCATCAATAGATCTCATTCAGCTGAGGCATTTGTTGTGGCTACAACTGGCTCTTGACGGAGGAGAAAGGATGGCTTGTCAAGGTCAGAGCTGTGCGCTAATTAGCGTTCACCACCGAACTGCTGGGTTGACTCCTGCGCCCTTCACCCATGAGGCCTGATGGCTACATGCATGTGTGTGTCTTGTGTTTACCATCATGTTTGCCCTGCACTTTCTCTGCACTACAGAGACCAGCCATCTGAGTCTGCCTATACAATGCATACTCCCTCTATCACGCCCTAGCCTTGACTCAGATGGGGCAGTCATATGTGACAAGCAGACAGAGGCAAAAAGAAAGAGGGAGACAGAGCGAGGTTGAGGTGGCAGCAATCCTGAGCATCCCACTGGGCTTTGTGTGCTTGTTATAGCACGAGATCACACAGACAGGAGAGGGCAAAACAGAGAGAAGGTGAAAGAGGGAATGAAAGTACATATGTTGCCATGATGACCAAAGGAGGCAGCGAGAATCCAGTTGATACCAACACAAACAAGAGGGTTCACTGAATAATGATGGCAGCAGAGAATGCAATGGCAAAAGTTCAGCCATAACTTAAGGGGTAATTTTAGGCCTCTCGCTTGGGAACAGCAATTTCCTCCAGCTCTGTGTCTGAGCGATATTACTGTGGAATCATTAGACTAATTCATCATCCTTGACTTCTTCATGTTTTCTGCTGCACTAGTGGGGAAAAAAATGGTTGTTCTAATTGCAAGCCATAGAATTCAGTTGTAAACTGTGAGTCCTGCTCATTGCTTCTCCACAACTCTATTCTGAACACTTGCTGAATTTGTTATGATCAGTTGTTACTGGATAATACAAGTTCTTTGACATCTGGGGCTAACTTATGTTTCAGCTCAGGATTGCTGGCATCACAAGGGTGGATTGCTTCTGATTGGGCTAGTTCACTGTGGTAACTCAACCTACCGAACTAACCTGGCCTGGATCAGGTTACGTCAATACCACTAAACCACTGCTGATCAATCATGTAACGTGATTGCTCCTTCCACACAAAAGAAAACTCAGTGTGGGACAGGAAAAGAAGAGTTACGTCTACAGATCATTTTAACAGAGGAATTTTTCCTTAATAGAGAAAGAACATATTTTTACATATCAGAAAGAACAAAAAGGCAACACTCCCGGGCTTAAGAAGATCTGTAGATATCTTAAGTGTGTTATACTTTAAATTTTGTTTGTATATTTGTTCTTTACGCTGATATTGTTTACCTAAACTGTAAAAATATTAAGGCTCTGTCCCCACCAATCATTGTAAGGACAACCATAAAGATATGAGCTTCTGCACTGATGAATGATATTGTTCTATAACCAGGTGCTCCAGCTGTGGCTGAGCCCACAATGAAAAACTGATCATCTGTAGGAAGATAGAAACACAGTATACAGTATTTTGCAGTAAACAGGTGTTTCTTACCAGAAATCCACATTCTCACAGATTAGAAAGAGAATGGAAAAGGTCCAATAAGACATCAGGATCCTTCATCAAATTATGCAAGTTATGCTCAGTATTTCAGCATATTGTTATCATCCATGTCATCACCATAAAATGATTTTGAGCATCTCAAAAATGTTCAATAATTATGAATCTATAATTCATAGTACCAGACAGTCCTTCTGAGGTAGATATTTGTTTATGTATTTATTTTTTGAAAGTTTATTTGAACATGATGATTAGTAAGAAATACAAGACACTGTAACAATTAACACAAGTTTAGCACATGTTCAAAAGGAGTGGGCAGACGTGTTTAAAGTTAAATTCCACCCCTTCTCAACCTTAATGAACCCATTACATAAGTTGTAATTGTCCAACAATTGTGGAGCAGCTGTTTTCACTATTATTTAGGCTCATGTTGATATGAGTGACTGAATTAAAGCTAAATCAGGTGACATACAGTGATAATATGATGCTGATGATGTCCTGTAAATTCCAAATTTTTCTATGGCATGTCAGTATTTTTACACTTAATGAAATTGCTCTGAAACTGATCAGAAAAGTATTGATGCTTACTGTCTTTTGCTACAACAGCTGTACCATTTTTGGTTTGTTTTATAGTTTGAGTTCCTCATATCTGTTTTAATTTTAGTCGCTGCTGCTTCTTTTGTGAAATCTGCAGGTGATCCTAACCCCTTCTACCTGTATGTCTGTGATCGGTCACCTGGCAACAACTCCACCTTTTTCTGAGAACACGCTCACAACATCAGGCTCAAAGCCTGAGCTTGACAGAGCAACTTCATATCCAGCTTCAAAAAACTGCCTAGGTTGATTGTAAATGTAGTGGATTTGTCAAGCTTCACATTTGGCTTGTTTTAGTTTACTTTGTCATAGGAGGCCCCAGTTAATTGAGATGTTTTTGTTGTATAGTTATTGAAATATTTTCTCTATATTAATGTTTCATTATGAGGTATTGAGTACTCATTGTATGTAGCCTGTACTGCACATTACAATAAATGCTCTACATACAGTACTGTAGTAACAGTTGCCCAGAGATATTGATCCAATATCTCTGGGCATGAACATCATGCTTGGCAGGAATTTTTTTTGCTGCATCATATTTGGTTGTTTTTATATCCCTCCCACATTGTTGTTATTAAATGTTGCTGATATGTATTCTGTCTCTGTCAAGCTTTGCTAGAAGCAGTGAAGGAGATATGTTAACAAGTCTGTTCTCTAAGCAGCATCCATATGGATGCCTCTGCCCTGTTCCAGTCACTGTGGTGGTAACTCACAGACCGATGAAACACACGCATGACGCTTGCCTCCATTAATTTTTGTTTATTATGTATTTATGCTCTAAGCCTGAGATTTGCTGTGATCAAATGCATCTGTTTCGGCATGGATCAGTGGATAACTTTGGCACGTCACCACCTCTATCACATCCTGCTTTCCATCTACAGCTCTCCTCTGTTTTGCCCTCTTGTTCCTCTCTTATCTTTTTCCTTTTCTTGTCCATGTCTTTTTTATTTAACCTCTATTGCGTTTGAGCCTGCATGATCTATGACTCACTAGTCTTTGTGTGAAAATAAGTTCAGTTCACTTAATGGTCAAAAGGTGTTTACAGCTTTATTAGCCAAATCCAGGGATTTCAATAGGGTAGGATTTATAAGAGGTACACCATAGACTATAGATTATTTAATGAATACATTCGTGTGTCTAGAAACTCTCTTGAATTCAAATTAACCCAATGATTGACAAAGACATGTTTACATGCTAACCTTTAAACATGTATTTGTGGCCTGTTAACAGGTTTCCTTTCACAAAATATTTACTTCACATTTGCTTTTCTTTCCACATCAGTAACAAACTAATATGGTAGCTGTTGTCTGTTGAATGCTTCTAAGACCCACTCAAGCATGAAAATCTCATCAGCTTCATGGCCCTGTATAAGAGACATTTTAACTCATTATGTCCTAATGCCATTACTTTAGTACTCTCAGTACATTCTACTAGGAGACTTCTGTCATGACCTACTGCCCCACAGTGGACAATTGCTTGTGCTTTTAGTAACATTCAGTAATGACCAAAGTGGAAATATGCAACCAGACTGAAAAACCAATGTTTACTAAAATGAGAAGTAGCATCATACTAGCAAAAGAAACAAGTAGTGATATTTTTAAAGGCATCCTTATTCTTCAGAACAGCTATTGTTCCAAGTGAGGGCTCCCTTGCCTATTGTTGCTTAAAGTAGGTTATGGAAATATAGACAAAAATACACCTTTTAAAGACAAAACAGAACTTTTGTATTTATTAGTCAAAACACAAAAGAATTTAATATTTTCATTTTGGTGGTATTGGCATTGCAGCTTGAACAAAAGGAAATGCACAATGTAGAGTATTAATAATTCTAGAAATTAAGATAGAACGTTGTTTAGATCACCTTAAGAAGAAAAGATAAAGTTTGTGCCTGCTGCGAGTTAACCAGCCACTTTTCGTGTAGTCAGCGATTGCAGGGTTCCTGAGCACCACATTGCATTTTTAATCTCTTTGTTGAAGTGGGGATCACTTCTGTGCTGCTCATTATTTAAGAAACTGCTTTAAGGTCTTTTTTGGGTTCAGATAATGCGGTTTCTGTAAAGCACACTTCAGTAGTCTCATGACATTGTTATCAAGGAATTAACAACTGTTTGTCAGAGGGTAAATAGTGCATTAGTGAAGAGGTGCATAGATATTCTGATCTGTATTAAGAGGATGAGCCTTGTCAAAAGTATATTATGTTTCCATTATAATATCTCCGTACTTTTCTATGCAGGAATGCCTATTAAATGGACTGTTCGTGTGTTTTTAACTATCTAAATAATAATGATTTTAGTTGTGTTTTAAACTGTGCTTATTTTAAATGTCGATGATATTTGTTTTGATAAATGTAGATGATGTTTGTTTTTACTGAGATTTTGTTTTACTGTGCTTTGTGCTTTGTAGTTGAGGTTTCTCTGAAATGTAAGGTGCGTTATAAATAAAATATATTTTTATTGTTATCATTACTATACATAGCGGTTTATTCTGTTAGCACATGACAACATCAACTGAGTTTGGGTACTAAATGGAATACCTGAGAAGTTTAACCTTTAGTAGAAGATGTTAGTTTTGAATGGATGATGAAGGCTCAGCTCACTGTTTAAACAGCCCTGCAGGCTTTGGGCAGGTTGAGGAAGAAAGCTCTTATCCGTCTTCATCGTAATATCAAGGTCATGGATGGGTAGCTGGGCTAATCTCCTTCTTCTCATATTTTAAGCAAAAGAGCTGGAGCAAAAGAGCTGGCAGAGCTGCCATGTATTACGCCCTTTCCACCCAAAAGACTGAATATGATGTCTGTTCCATACAAGGAAATAAGATAAACTGCACTGAACAAGAATTCAAGAACATGGACGTCCTGGTATTTGTAAGTGATGTACTGTACATATCCATACCCAGACACCAGCTGCTAAATCAAATAGGAGATAATCTATGCATATTCAAATTTTGTGCCAAACTATATAATCTTCGGCATCTGCTTCATTACGCATGGAAGGCTCCATTTTGAACACATATTATCATCCAAGTATACATGACTATTAAATATTGTACCAGCTACAATCAGGGACATGATCAAAGCACTAAGTTTGTGTGTGTGAGATTAATAATGATAGACTCATGTTGACAGATGAGATAGGGCAGAGGTTCTGAAGTGCACTGTCTGAAAGAGAGTTGGCTCCTCCTCTCCCACAAATAGATTTGCCCTGCACAAGGTTTTATCCCCATTGTTCATTAGACTTCTGAAGGAATAATTAACAAGGCTTTAAAACACAGCTTTTATGGATCACCTGCTGTCCCCTCAATATCATTTTTGTGATTGCGCAGCAGAATACAGCAAGAAGCATTGATGCTAACGTCTGGCACGCAAATGCCTTGCAGGATCAGTAACTCCCCAATTAAAGCAATATCTCTCAGTCTTGTGCCTGGCACGGGAGCACTGAGCAGTGAGCTCACCACAGGACCTGTCCATATACAAACACCAAACTTCTTTATAATTGTCCAACATCCCAGAGGTAAGAATAAACGCACTTCTTAATGCACTAATATAACAAGAAGATACATTGTGTTTTATGGGGCTGAACTGTAAAAGTGGTAAGCCAAAAGCACAGTAATGGGAGGCAGTGACATATATTTAAAAGTAAGAAAAAGGAAACATGAACATTCTCTCATTTTAACGTTAAAGATTAGGTGAAAAACATTAGGCCTTATCTTGGGCTGGCACCGTAGCGAGCACTGTCTCCTTTCAGTAGCACCCCTCTTTACCTGAATCACAGCGCCTTCTCAAAATGCAGAAATATATTTGTCATGTCTGGGGCCGCCAAATCACAAGGTAAATATTATCATCCAACAAGCAAACAAACAGTCTTTTGCGTGGTAGATAAAGGTGAAGCGTGTGGTGAGGTTAATGGGACCGAGCTATTAGCATTGTCACTCAGTCTGCCAGGTCTGACAGTGCAGCTCAGTCTGAGGCCCTCTCCTCCCCTCGTCCACCTGCTTATCACCCAGATAAATTAACTCCGGCAGACAGGAGAGGCAGGTGGAAGGGTGGGGGTGCAGATCCTCACCTATCACAAGACAGGAGCACCAGGCACAGATCATTGCTCTGTTGACTCTAGTTAATAGCGTGGGGCCACAGTGTATGTTAGATTTTTAGAAGTCCGTGAGATTGACATGTGGGGCAGGAGCGTAAACACTTGATAATTAAACACAAGTGCATGTTTGTCAGAGGTGATGACAACACCAACGGACCCTCCCTCCCTCTGTTCGTCCAACTTTGTATGAAGCATTTCACCCTGCATGAGTTCCTCCAACTTAAGGAACTCAATCTAACATTTGTCCTTGCCTTCTAAAATGATGTGTATGGCCATTATTTATATCTCTTTTTTATTATGACAGCATCTTATGTAAAGATAACTTTACTTTCCTTGACTACCAAGCAAATTGACTTAAGTCACAATTGCCGTGTGACCCAAAGTATCTGCAATAGGACTTTTAACCAAGTCCTCCAGCTCTGTTCTTAAGAGATAAATAAAAAACAGGGCATTTGTTTCTCAGTGATGCTAGTTTCAGAGGTTTTCATATTCTACGGTAACATAACAGTTGTCCTTTTAGTGTGATTATTTGCTAATAAAAACTAATTATAAATATTATCTCTGATTCTGTAATTAGATACTCACACCGAACCTTTAACATGGCTTAAAGCAGAATTGAGACTTTGATGCAACAGTGAAATTGTAATTGTTGATTCAGGACTTCACTGGGACTTCTAGAAGAGACTGTCAGTTGGAAAGCATTCAGTTGGCTTTATTGGGTACGGTTTGCCTTGTGGGTGCTCTCTGTTTAATTGAACACTCATTAGAGAGTACACTGTTATACCCCCACAGTTTATAGTGACATTCCCCCAAATGTAACCTAATTAGGTTTAGGCAAATTGGTAGGCCGAATGGATCCAGAGCTGAACTATAACTGCATACAGTTTGTGCCCTTACTGGCTGCTCATAAAAGGAATAATTTTGGGAAAAGTGTGTGACACTGGCTGGCACCCAGAGCATATGACTGGAACAGGAAGATTACAGGCGCGGCTAAAAGGGAACAGTAATTGAATTCCAGAGATCCTGACGCACATTATACCAGACCAAGAGACAAGAGAAAGCTTTTTTGCTCGATGAGGGAAACTGGAGGGTAGAGAGAGGTGAGCCCTCTCACTACACAGCCCCTCCTTCTGTTAGTGCCACTCAGCAATGCTGAAGCCATTGCTGTGTTAACAGTTTCTGTTCTCATGGGATGAGAAAGTCCTAACAGTCGCCCACCTCCAGTTGGCTGAGACCGGTGGAACCACTCCGCTATGTCCGTTTTGTATTGGTAGTTAGACAAATCACCAGTGCCAGGGATTGTCTTTTCTACTGCTGAACATTAAATAGAAGCAAGCTATCTATGAATGACGAGGTAAAAACTTGCAAAAAGAAGCAAAAGTGATAACTATTTCCAAGTATCAATTTGCTTTCAGTAAAAATCACTTTGAAAATTATTAATCACTAATGTCTAGCCTCATAATGATTGCATTATCATCCATTTTAAAAAAAAAAACAACAACCATTTTCTCCCTCTATTTCAAACAACTTTGAGTCAACAGTATATTATCATATCTGATGTTATATCCTAGAGACTCAGCACACATTTTTGTGAAAGCTTTTGCACTGTAGCTGTAGCTGAGTTTTATTGTCTTAATGATATGTCATGCCATATCAAATACCAACAGCTATAATGTTTAAGCAGCTCAAAAAAATTGCAGAGCAGTTATACATTAGCAGATAGTTATGCATTACATTATTTGTACTTCTGTTTTGTTTACACCAACAAAGTAACACCATAGAGATTTAGTTGAAATAGATCAGCATGCATAAAAAAGAGTTCAGTAGACATCAAAAAAACTTCAAGTCACAGTTACGATAAATGCACCGATTAGAGATATAACAGGGAATTTTTCAAACACCCATCTTCAGCTAAGTCTGAGCAATATATAATATAAGCCACTGTGCAATTCTGTCTACCACTGTGGGAAGTTCAGCAAAATGAAACAAAAGAAAAGCCTGAAGTAGAGGTTTAGTATATAGAACAGCTGAGAAAAGGTGAGGTTGAAACTGTAAGCGAAAGCTTTTCCTGGGACCTTTGGTCAGATTTACCAATTTTGCTGAGTCCCCGTTAATTGGTTGAGGCCAAAGACATCATGCTGAAAACAAACTGTATTGCCTCTGTCTATGATAGACAGAGACAAAAAATGCTAAAAAAAAAAAAAAAAGGCTTAAATCAATACAGAGAAATAGAGGCCGATAAAAGGGCAGACGTGGTCATTTGGTAAGTAAATGGTGCTATCAAACTACTGACCTACAAATTTACCAGCTCTCAACAGTCATCACCTTTTTTGCAGCATAGGTGCAGATGACTACTACCTGGTGCACAGAAAAAAAGTTCCTCTGCCCTCTTCTAAAGTTTTCTGAGTAAGGAAGCATATAGTGTTGATATTGAGATAGGTGAGTGAGGTGGAGGTTGCAGGGTGCTTGAACTCTCTGTGGTGCAGGGAGTAACAGTCTTTACATTCAAGAGGGAGAAGATCAAAGAGCCTAAGTTTAAAAGGCAGGAGGGGTGGTTTTAGAGTCTCTCCTCTGTTTGGGAGGCATCCAGGTATCTGTGGTGTGTATTGATGTGGAGCACCGTGGTGAGACACACTTTCCCATCCTTATTTCCTCTTGTCCTGTTGAAGCTAAACGGGCTGTGCTTCAAAAACACTGCTTTATCAAAGACACCACTTAAATTGTCTCTCGCTTTTTTCTGTGCAGCTCCTCTGTTCTTCTGATAAATATTATGTGTCTTTCTGGCTGAAGCGCTGTAGAGGAGCCTTCAGAGGGTGACTGGTTAGAAGTAATCCCAGAGAGAGGTCGAAAAAAGGAAAGATGCTGGTTAGCATTTCTTCAGAGATGCAGCACAGAATCGTGAACTGAAGTCAGATGCTATTTCAGCATGCATTGTGTGCTTTTCATAGTGCTATTTCTTTGTGTGACCCATAGAGTCTAATAAGACACCAAAGCAGCTTCTTTCAAGCTGCTCTACAAATGACTTTGCTCTACAGTTCCACCTGTGTCCTCCTCTGGCCCACAGAATAATCAAATTAAGAAGTGGAATGTCATTCAGAGTTGAACAGCTGCTACTAGAAAGTACTGTGAAAATATACAAATAGTTCTTCCACTGAATCTTGGATGCTGATTAGTTGCCCGATTAGTGCTACATAGAGCAATCTGCAACCTGACATTAGAACACTTTACTACATACTCCCCATATCTAGTTTTCTGTCATTATAATTATTGCACCTGTCCTGCAGAACTTCAAACAGTATGCCAATGAATAGCCCTGCATGAGTTCCTATTAAAAATCTGTAGTTATAGGGATTAGTATCTGTAGTTCATACAGATGGGCACAGTGTCAAGAGAAACCAAAACTAGAGCAGGGCTAAATAGGGGCTGGCAGAGTTTATAACAGTGGGTATAATAAAGATGGTTTCCACTCTAATTGTGACACCAAGCCAAAGCTTTGCAATTACAGTGCAACGAGCAGCATTGTTAGTCCACAGACCAGCGGGGGGGATCAGAAATCCTCAACAACTTTAAGCTATAGTATCAGATTATGTCACAATTAATTAGGCACTGGATGAGAACAACCCTGTACTGTGTCCTCTCCTCCCCACATGTAGCCAAGCAGGCAAGTAAACTTAGATCAATAATTACACAAGGCCTGTCCTAGCTCCTCCACAGTTCTGTCACCAAATTTCACACTAATTGGCCACACCAGCTGAGAAACCCAGAAAGAGACTTTTATTGAGTCAGTGTATGACTGTGCATAGTCTGGAGGGACACTTGCATTATCTAAAGTGGCTACCTTTGAAACTAAAAGCACCCATGTATTGATACAGATGTAAATTCTGTGCAAACCATAGTGTCCATTTTGAATACGATTTGGCTGTGCATTAGGCATACAAGCGAACAAAACATTGATCTATTCATGCCTACGTACAGTGAAAAGCCTAGAATAATTATCTACGTAGCATATTTCCAAGTAGACACGAATGTATTTTTCAGGTGGAATTACAAGAAGCTGTTTAGCAGTTTACTGTGTGTATTTAGTACAAGGACAGTCAGACTTGTAATGTCCATGTTTATTTGCATGCCTTCATTTGCCTCTTGATGCTGCCTGGTGTTATCCTGCTTATTGATTGAAGAGAGTAAGAGGCCCAGGAGTCCTTTGGTTTGATCTGTGTAACATCCTTCCCTTAATTCTCCTCTGCAAGTTTAATACTGAGCACAGAGGTCCCTTTTGACAAAAGCCTGATCAAGTGAAATGTTGAGCTACCGAAACCTCTTGGCACGCAAAGCTATGGAGACAAGAGTTGAGAAACGGAAATGGCTGAAAACAAAACACGACTGAGGCAGAGAATGATGTGTTCATGTCATTCAGTTGTCATGTTTTGCCAAGATAACAAGGTCAGGAAGAGCAATCACAGCTCCTGACCTCACTTTTGCTTTCAATAAAATGAAATGCATGAATGATTGTTTGTGGTTGTTTATGGTTTGTGTTCCTACTTGGTGAGCATTTATTGGGGACTCCCTTTCATTCAAAGCACATGGATTGATACTGTAGAGCAGCTTGTCTTTGGACTGACTGGCATATAAAGGTACTCAGGGCTGGGTAGGTACAGACATTCAAGCAACCTTTCATGTAAAAGTTTGCCTTGTGTAGCTGACAGATGTGATTTTTTTGGTGTGTTTTTCAAGCAGGCCTATTGAGGTAAACGAGGAGATCAAAAGCTGGGGTTTCAGGTACCGTCACTGAGTCTGTGATGCAAGGCCTCCTGTCTTTAGATGTCGGGCATTTCTCGCGCTCCCCTTCCGGTGCCATATCTCTGAAGGAATTTTAATGATAAGCTCACTAAGATCGAATTGTTATCTTAAATCACTGCTTTACAAACATTTCACGCCGATATCACTCAACCCTTACCATGAGAGATCAGCTCCTGAAAAGTTTCCATTTGAACAGATATATATTTTTTGACAGTTCCCTACTGCATAGACATGTTTGACTGTTTACAGGCCAGTTTTTGATTAGTTGTAGCACTGACGCCTTTAATAGTGAGAAAAAAATCAACACTGTATCTGGTGCTAAGTGTTTTTTTAAGGCTGGGTGGAGTGCTGTAAAAAGAACCATCTTCTCCCTGTAGGGACACACCCACTCAGCAAGGGTGAGAGCGAGAGAGTGCTTGTGTGATGGTCAGAGAGGCAGACATCTGTGGTGCTGAAATTGAATCTGGTCCCAAGTTTAAAGTAGAAAAGCCAAAGTGACAGAATAGTAGATAATAGGTCTGCTGTAACGTCACGCCTGAGTGTATGTCCACACTTGGGCATTTCTGGAACACTCCAGTTTCTGACGTCCTTATGACAGGCCTTTTCCCATTTCTTTTCCCGTCACACGCTGTGCAACCGTAGCCCATTTTACTTCTCCACTTTTAGCATGCTCCATGGATTGCTCTGTTGCCTGTTACTTTGAGTGCTGAGCTATCAAAAAATGTCTGATTTGTTATTGATAAAGTAATGTTAAAATGGTCATAAAAATGAAGCAAAGCCCATTTCCCTGTTCACCCAATAGGATACAGTGCCTGCGCTTCTTATTCTCTTGCTGTGTTGTTTTATTGTTGCAAAGCCTGTGTAATCCTCTGCACTTAAAAAGATAAGTGAACTGTGAAAATAAATAATTATTTTTGAGCTATTATACTGTACTGTCATGTCATTGGCCACAACATTTTAGTGTGCAGCACCGAGCCTAAACAGAGTAAAGCAGAAAACTTTTATGTTGAGTCCTGATTCTTGATCTCTTCATCTTATCAGCTGATCAGCCACTCAGTCACTCTATCACCCTCACACTTTCCTCTTCTTTTTTTTTAACAGTGACCTTGAAGGTATGCCTCTTGTGTTTGTTCAGACACACAGGACTCTGTGTTTCTTTTTCTCTCCCTACCCTTCCTCTGTTTTCATTAGCAAGCTCAGTCAACCTGCCCAGGGACAGTCTGGTGCTGTGCTCACGTTACAGGCCTATTGACTTCGGAAGAGCGAGAAAATACTGTGGACATGATTTCCCATGCATGAACCTCATGATACCAGTTTTATCTGTACCTTCTCTTCAGGGGAGAGGGTACGGGATAAGCTGCACAGCATTTTTATCACCCTCACTTCGGGCATGTCAGTAATCAGATACACAGACAATGTTAATTAATATTTGGAAACACTGTCATGCAGTCACACTCTGGCACTCCTTTTAAATGACATGACACAGATCAGATACGTGTCTCAGATTTAACCCAAGATGTGGACTTGTTTTGAACTATTGTTTATAATATACCATTACTTTTGTTGCACATGTATTTTGCTGTAGCCAGTATTTTCTCAATTATTTTCAAAGTGGCACCAACTGATAATCATTTCTTTTCTTTTCCAATGACTTTTTTGTTGGAAGTTGTTGGGAATGTTGCAAGTGACCTTGATGTTGAATTAGCATGCTAGTGGAAAGTAGGTGGTCAGTGGTGCTATGTATTAGCAAGAATGTACTGAAAAATATATGCCATAATACAGGCATTATAATTTAATATACTGCAATATATTTTGTTTTTTATATTGCTTATTATAATTAACAAAGTACCACAAGACTGTAGACTGATATTTTCTTACACACCTAATGGTTGACACTCTTGTTCCACCCAGTCAGACATTGCTATATATTTACCACTGACCTTCAGAAACTTTGTATGTATGTGATAACATCAGACTGTTATAAATAGGTGTATATTCTGTCATGCTCTTAGAAGCTCTAAATAATGAAGGGATTGGCAGAAAGTAATAGTTCTGAGAGGTATATACGTAGGTGTTTTATCACTCTTGTACCGCAGTAATTAACTAGAACTGCCCTGGAATTCACTGCTCTGCTTCCTCTCTCCTTCTCTCTTTATTCCTGTCTTCTAAAATGGAAGGGTGGGGTGAGCTTTGTCTCTACTCACATTTGCAGCTGTACAATCCAAGTTTTGAACTTAACGCCACTGTAGTGTTACAGTAATCAAAACTGGAATACATTTAACGCAGCCACACACTACGCATTATATAAACACAACTTTTGACCCAATGTTTCTGAAAGGAGTTGGGGACAATTTTCTTGGTGCACATAGCAGCCCACATTTCAGTGGTGATGCACCTGATAGGTTGGCAGCCATGCAGCAATCAGTTAAATGACAGACAGACAAGCTCAGAGCACAGCTGCACAGTGCAGTCTAAGCCAATTGTGTGACAATCAGAGGCTGCTATTTTAGGTTTCCCTCCCCCTACAGAGAACAGATTTCAGTGAATCAGTTGGCCCTCAGGCATCATAATTATGCAAAAGGCTCAGCAGAGAAAAGTTGTTTGTTTCACTATTGTTTTGACTTTCTTTCTTATCGCTTAATCATCTGAGGAAAGTGGCTGTGGTAATATATAGAGAGGTGTAAGCCTCTGTTGACTATAAACATTAGGCTTGAGAGCTATCTGAAAGTTAGATGAGAAATATATCTATATAAAACTGAGGCATGCAAATCACCTGGAGTTTGCAATTCAAATCTATATTTTTTTACTAAATAAACCCTCCAGTCAGGAATATGTGGACCCGGCAATTTTAAAACATCTCATAGTTTATGATGTAGAAATCACTGAAATTGTCCTCTGTGAATGTACTGTACACCAAAGCAATGGAGCAAATATGCTCCAGGAGAAGGGGGGGCATGGCAGTGCTTAAACAAGCTTCATACCGGATAACTCACAGGTGAAGTAATGTCAGTCACCTGTGGCTCATACTCAGGCTGTTTGAAGGACAGCTTGGTTTAAGCTCTAACCACCTGAAAGAGACTCGCAAGAGGAAAGGGCACTGACTGCCACTTCTGCCACGTCTGTGCTCTCGCCCTACAGTGAAAAACCAAGCTGAAACACTTACAGGGCAGTGTAAGTTCTTTCATGTACTGTGATCTTAAAATGTTAGACATACAGAGACACGGGCTCACATGGAAAAAAGTTATTAAAACTAATTAACTTGAATTAACATTTGTAAAACTTATTCCTAGCCTTTAGAGATTTAAGTTGACTGCTGTAAGTAACATAAATCCATCTAGACCTCCAGGATGTGTGTGTTAAGCCTCTGGTCAGTCTATCAATGCAAAGTGAGAAAAGCTGTTTCACTCTGTGCTGCACTCCCCTCCAGCTGCACAGAGCACTACAAGTCCTTTTCGCACCCATGAAGGTGGAAGACTTATGTGTTAATCCTGAAGCCCCCACCTAAGCCCCTGTAATAAAGCACGCTCTCAATCAGGACCTGTCCCCTCCCTCCAGGCAAGGCAGCTTAGGCCTCTGCAATCACTAGCTGGTGAGCCGCAGGAAAGCTAATGAGCCCCTCGTCTAGACGTCTAGCACCTGCATTCATAGCTGTTCTAGTGGAAGCTCTCTGGGGTGTAGGCAGACTGCAGGTGGAGATGATGGAGGTCTTGCAAAAGGCCAGCAGTGAACCCCACCAGGGGGATCATTTGGTGACCAACAGTTTGCTGCTCTGAATACATAGTATTCACACACACACACTATTGTCACAGCCCCGGCGGAGGACTTAAACCAGGGCTAACCTGAAGCGGAGCACTCACTCAAAGCAAAGGCTGGTGGACTTTAATGTAAATTAATTACTGATGTGCAGAGGTCTGGTTGTTCAGCTTCTTTGTGAAGTGAATTGTGGGCAGTTTTGTGTCGATTAGTGTTACAAAATGCAGATAGGCTTTTTTTGTAACTGTTAAAGAGCACAATGCAGATGTTCAGTTTAGTTTGTACATCTGTTGTGTCTGTGGGGAATTTGGGACGTGTCTACACCGAAAGTCAGTTCATGCAGTACTTCGGCTTTTTCTTCTGATCCTTTGGAATGTGGGTGCATCTAGTGAGACATTCAATATTTTGTACACAACATTTTTGTCCAATAAGTTAGTCTTTTATTGTGTTTATGATACCTGCTGTTACCCACACAATGAAAAACATTTGGACTCATGCATGAATATAACCACGACGTATTGTGTTTTTGTTATATGTTGTGTCAGAACATTTCATCCAAGTTTATCATGGGTGTTTAAAAACTGAGCAAACTATTAGCTCAGATGAACTATAGACCAAGGGTTTTAGTTACCACTAACCAAATTCAGGTCATGGATAACAGGACCTCATTTTATCTTGGACATAATTGTCCAGGCACCAATTATATTCTCAACACAGGAACAAATCCACTCTGATTGAGGGAACAGCTAAAAGAGCAGCGAGCTGGTGTCCTGGATGTTTTCAGAATCCTGTTCAGGAGAGTAGAGCACTTGTGTAAGTGTTTGTTATTCAGGTTTAATTATGTCCACGGGGCCTGGGAGTGTAGGCCAATCTACACAGCGCCTCTTTAGCCCGAGCCACAGTGGACTGGCTTGATGTCTTCCTCTTCTTTCCTCTGCACTGAATGAGCAATTAAAGGTCATATCAATTAGAGCATGTTGTGGTCTCTGGACTCATTTTGAAACAGCTTGCTCCTGTAGCGCTGTCAAGAAGGAATAAGTATACAAGTGTAATGCCTGGCCTTCTTCGCTTAAATGTTATTTTTTAAACACATTTGGAATACATTAAAAAAGATAGTGGTAATGAGTTTTTGGTTTGGTCCTTGGACACTGACTCCAGTAGTGTACAGTATATGGTATGTTTATGCACAGTGAAAGCTAGTCATTTGCATATACACTCAACAAAAATATAAATGCAACACTTTTGTTTTTGATCCCATTTTTCATGAGATGGACTCAAAGATCTAA